>ML819869.1:22419-34360 GCA_009831015.1 Picea engelmannii | reverse complement strand
TGGTTAAGGATTTACAGTTGTAATATAATTCAAGTTAATGGAATAGGGTTTTGGATTCCATGGAATCATATATATTTTATTATAAATGGTGAAGTTAATATACAATGAGAAATAGAGGTGTGGCTCTAAGGTTTGTTGGTTTTCCTATGTAAGGGTTTCTAGGGTAAATCTTTGAGTATTGTGTGTGAATGCCATTGTTATTCTTTATAGTTTTATAAAGACTTTGTATGCATTATTTTATTGTAAAGGTTTAAAACTTACATCACACTCCTCTCTTTGGGACTCTATGTGGCTAGCCAAATCTCCATTCAATGTTCACATCCTTCTCATAATCTTTCATTTCGAATGCACCTTAAAATAATAAATTACATCTTGTCATGTGATACTCTTGTCATCTTGTCATGTGATACTCTTTCCTAGTGTAGATAACTTACATATGATCTCATCACAAGTATTCTTTCATTGTTGCATGTATTTGATAACACTCTCATGGTCACTAGGAAAATTCTTTGCATGTGTGACTTCCTCTTCAAATCTCTACAACTTTAGGAATTTTTTATCTTTCTAGTCAAATTTTGCATACAACTGCTAGTGGTGAGGTTGTTTTGATAATTGTTTCAGCAATTCATATAGCACAATGAGAAACTCAAGCCAAAATATCTTATGCTCTTCTTCAAAGAGATATGTCTCCTTGAATATTTCCACTTCCAACCCTAAATACATGCATTCTTGATAGGAAAAAGCATGCTTCACACATAAAACTAGTTGCAATTCAACTTTTGTGGGATTCCACTGTATTTTCATCCCTCTACATTAGATATGGTCCCAACAATGGAACCAATTGTTGGCTTATCTTGAGACTTGGGATCTATGGGGGTGGTATCTACCAAATGCCTAGTGTAGTCTAGAATGTTGGCATGAGATATTATACAACATAAATAGGGTGTGTAGCCTTAGATCACAAGCATAAAGTGCTTGGAGCTTGAAACAACACAACATTTGTTCATCCAAAAAATATCTAATCCCCTAGATTACAATCATATATAAAGACATTATAGAGAAGGATCCAAGACTAACCACTATCATCCATTTAGTTTACAATCATATATAAAGGCCTTGTAGAGAAGGATCTAAGACTAACAATTATTATCCATTTAGTTAGAGAGATTCGACACCTTTAGTATTTAGCCACAAATTCCTTAAGTTCAATCCCTCTATGGATGTGATTATGGTCAATTATAATTCTATACTTTTATGGGAGATCCTCTTACTTATGATTTCACGAATTCTTTCATAACTTGGTCTATTGCATTATTGATCCTAGGTCTGCAGTGGATTCAAAAAGGTACAAAACTTGCCACAATATCTAGAAATGATGCCACTAAACTTTTCTTGTAGCTAAGAAATTGAAGCTATCGAAATTGGACTAAGCATTGTATTTAGAGATACAATATTCAAAATTTAATTGAACAGGTCCATTCAAAAGTTTCCTCATATAGATGAAGATCCAATGAAACCAAGTTGTTGTTGCTATTTCATTATTTAGAAAACTAAATTATATTGGAAGTTGGGTGGGGAGCTATGTTCATCAAGCTCAATTTTTATTTACTTACATATGTGCTAAATTTAGTCTTCAAATTTATCAAGTTGGGTGCGTAGGGGATTGTGGCACAAAGAAGCATGTGAGTCATCTATAAATTGTCGAAATATTAACGTGTCTAAGTGAACTTATACAAATGATGACTACCATAAGTGTATCTTCAAAACCATACTTTTAGCTATCAATCAGGATGAACTCTACAAGATTATGTTGGAAGATTGTGTCTTCATAAGTCCTTTGGTGGTGCACATATTTTGAATAATATCTACAATATATCCACAATTTGTACTATTGATCTAGACATGCATAGTGAATTATTGAGGGGAGTCACTAAAAGGATGTCGTCAAGACTAATTGTTACTACAATCATTTCAAATCACCACACTACTAGAAATTTTCAATATAGGTCTCTAATACTCTCTATTTTTGTTCAAGGGTTAATTTATTTGGTGTCTTCTATTGAGGTTTTTGGGTGGCTAAAGTCACGTTGAAGAGGTTCTGGGGGTAGTAATTGTTTATTGCACCCAATAGAGCTTAACGACCTATTCAACATGAGATAACTTTATATGTGCTATCATTTCTCTACTAGAGTCTAGAAAACCAAGTAAGTTGAGTTGTTTCCTAGTGATGTGAATTGGATCTTGGCAAATGTTTGTAAATAACCATGTTTTGTTTTATTTCATTTCATTTGGTCTTCTGGCACAATGAGAAGGTGAAATGAACAATAGTGATGGTTGGCCTTCCAAAATAATCCCATTAAAAATAATGAGAGCTACAGTGAAGAGGACATGAAGGGAGATGCAAGGAGAAATAGGGAAGTAGAGTAGCAGAAATTAAAGCTTGAAGAGGGCAGCCTGCTGGAGATTGAGTGGACGGAGGTGTTAATATGCTTGTTCACTCTAATCAAAGGTCTCTCTGAGCCATGACCTCCTGCAATTTCGTGGTCACTGTGAGTAACAATACACATAGTCTGTGTATAGCTCACCCATTTGTAATTTTCTCCTAAGCTTATTAAAAGTCCCATTTAAATGTTGAACCTACGAGTTATTCCAATCTATGATTTAGGAATTTGGTTTTGATTTACGAAAATATATGCATACTCTTTTGAAGTGTGCTTTTATCTTGTAGCATTTTCCAAATCGTTTCCCCAATGTCTGAGTGAATTTAAACTTACCTGGGTGAATTTACAGACCCTTGGGCGTTTTGTTTACTTCCAGGGTGAATTTAGAGACCCATGGGTGTTTTACCCACTACCTAGGTGTGTTGTTTATTTCTTGGGTGAATTTCTCAGCCTTCTTGCAGTCACACACATTCCCTAAGATTGAATTATCTTCCTCAGACATTTTTCTAAGCTGTTGATTTTCCAATTCGTTATCTAGATGTCTTTCCTTCATCCTTGGTTATCATACTTTCCCTCTAGAGGTTTTATTTGTTGTTAAATATCAAATTCGCCTCCAGATAATTTTTTTCCCAATTGTTGGTCGGATCATTCTGCATGAGTCGTTTCTCTCTTTTCCTTTTCGGTTGACTACATTTTCGAATAGACTACATCCACCTTCCATTCAACTGGGCTTTCTCTTGGTTGACTAATATCCCTTTGTTGACCAAATATTTGGTCAAATCAACTTGCATATGGTTGACTCGTCTTTCATCTAGTCGAATTGCTAGAAAATTGGTTGAACTGACTTGTAGATAGTCAAATTTTCTTCTCGCAGTCGACATGTCTATCATTTCGTCGACCCAACTATTAGGAGGTTGATTGGTCTGTCTTCTGGTCAAGATGGCTATTTACCAACATATCGCAGGGCTTGAAACCAGTCAAAGAAGATCAAGATAGAAAGAATAATTTTATTCTGCAAAAGTATCCATGTTTGTGAGATGGATAAGCCATAGGCCTACTATTTACGGATCAAATGCTATCAGAGCAGGCTTCAAAGGATTCTAGAACACCTACATGGTAAACACCCACAAACAATACCAAAATAGTGGACAAGCATTGTTTCTAGGACTACACAAAATCAGAGGAAAATGGAGGCCTTTTGCCTCCGTCTCCTTAATGGTCTAGCTTTTGGGGACCAAAATCCTTCAAATGGGGAGGTGTGATCTGAATTGGATCTTGGAAAATGTTTGTAAATAAACATGTTTCTTTTTTATTTAATTTTATTTGGTCTTCTGGCACAATGAGAAGGTGAAACGAATAGCTGTGACGGTTGGCCTTCCAAAATAATCCCATTGAAAATAATGAGAGCTGCAGTGAAGAGGACATGAAGGGAGATGCAAGGAGAAATAGGGAAGGAGAATAGTAGAAATTAAAGCTCGAAGAGGGCAGCCTACTGTAGATTAAGTCGACACAAGGGTTAATGTGCTTGTTCACTCTAAGCGAAGGTCTCTCTGAGCCATGACCTATTGTAATTTTGGTGGTCACTGTGAGTAACAATACACAGAGTATGGCCCGCAAGGGTGTAGACCGATTGGAAAGTGTCGTGTAAATGGAAGGAAATATGTAAAAAGGAGGTCTCAAGTTTGATTCTCACCCCGATTTAATCATGCCCCATGCTTGTGGGTTGTGTGGATGCACTTGGAGGTTATAGAGGTAGCATACAGGAATCGACCCCGTGTCACGCAAGTACGAGAACCGCGAGTTGTTGATTCCACCAGTACAAAAAAAAAAAACAATACACAAAGTCTGTGTATAGCTCACCCATTTGTAATCTTATCCTCAACTTAATAAAATTCCCATTTAAATGTTGAACCTATGAGTTACTACAATCAATCCTTTGGGAATTTGGTATTGAGTTATGAAAATATATGCATACTCTGCTAAAGTGTGTTTTTATCCTGTAGCACAGTCCAAAGCGTTTCCCTGTTATCTGGGAGAATTTACGAACCCGTGGGTGTTTTAATTACTTCTTGGGAAAATTTATACTTACCTTGGCAAATTTAGAGACCCATGGGTGTTTTAACCACTGCATGGGCATGTTGTTTATTGCTTGGGTGAATTTCTTAGCCTTCTTGCAGTCACACACATCCCCTAAGATTAAATTACATTCCTTGGATGTTTTTCTAAGTTATTGGTTTTCCAATTCGTTCTTTGGATGTCTTTCCTTCATCCTTTGTTATCAAACTCATCCTCTAGAGGTTTTAATTGTTGTTGAATACCAAATTCCCTCCAGATAATTTTTTTCCCAATTGTTGGTTGACTCATTCCACACGAGTCATTTCCCTCTTTTCCTTTTTGGTTGACATCATTTTCCAGTCATCTACATCTACCTTCCATTCGAATGGGATTTCTCTTGGTCGACTAATATCCCTTGGTCAACTGGATATTTGGTTGACTCAACTTGCAGATGGTTGACTCACCTTTCATCTAGTCGACTTGATAGACCATTGGTCGACCCAACTTGCAAATAGTCAACTTTCCCTTCTCACAGTCGACTTGTCTGTCATTTCATCGAGTTGACTATTGGGAGGTCGACTGGTCCATCTTCTGGTCAACGTGGCTATTTACCAACATACTACATGGATTAAAACTAGTTGAAGAAGATCAATATAGAAAGATGAATTTTATTCCAAATAAGTATTTGTGTTGGTGAGATGAACAGGGCAAAGGCCTACCATTTACGGATCACCTAGTTTCTTACAAACCTATCAAAATACCATTAGATTCTATGATTAATTTATCTCTTTGTCATAACTAATTCTCTAAGGATTGTGGGAATTTTTTATCCTCATATGCCCTGCCATGGTAAACTTGTGATTTGGCAAGGTATTCCATGTATTCTTCCAACAAATTTATATGAGCACGCGTCTATTGGTGCTAGTTATGGAAATGCGTGACCAAGTTTGTTAATGAATCATGTGCCTTGTTCACTATTAGTCCTCTAAGTTTTTCTATGTCTTGAGTTAGGGAGGTTGATGTGGCATGAAGTATGGTCAACAATGTTTATTTATCATTCTATAGGTGTTCTACCCAATATTCTAAGTCCTTAATATGCACATCGAGATGATGTGCATGATTCTCTATTGTAGCATAATATTGTTCCATGCTATGAACTCATATAGCTTTGCTTCTAGATCACTCTCCAAATATTAAGCACTCTTAACTAAATCACTCTCTTCTTCAATCTAGGGCCATGCTTTTGCAAGAAATGTCTGACCAATTGTGAGAAGATTAGTTTTATTTTCAAGGAAAGATGATGTCTCCAAGAGGAGAGAACCCTATTATATGATTTCTTATCTCAAATGCACGCTCTCTACTTACAAATAGTCTCACTTCTCTTACAATATTGCTATTATGTCTAGCTAATATCCTACCATAGATTCTAAAGTCCTAGTTCCTAAAAAGAGTCACCCATGATCACATGTTCAAAGATATCAACACCATCATGTTCTTTAATAACATTGACACCTAGTAATGTAATATCAAGATATTTATATTTGACTGATGTAGTGCAAGAGACAGAAGCTTGTCATTGGCATGCCACTAAAGTGTTGTAATTGATTCATGAGTGCAATAAGCACCAAACCTATCTGAACTCCAAGAATAGGGCCCCTATGAACTTTTAACAACTATTGATGTTGTTGCAGTGAAGTGTAAGTGGGTACCTCATGTGTACCAATTTGTGTAGGATAACTCTATTGTTGCAAAGCGTTGGAAGTGGTTTAATCTATCTATTTGTGTGTTTGGGATGAAGAATTGAGAGTAGTATCATCACTATGAGTGTTTACTTGTTCAAGAATGGGTGAAGGATCAAGTGTGGAAATGTGCCTTGGTGGAGAAGGGAGTAGGCCAACACCAATGGGTTGTTCCCACCAAGAGGGGAGAACAAAAGTGGGAGAGTTACAGGTGGACATCCTCTTTCTCAAAATTAACATTTTGTGTTGGGAAAGATGAGTAGGAAATCAAAGTGGTTGTAATGTAGTGGGGCTCCATGGTATTGTCCATTTAGACATCGTAATCCATCATGAGGGGGGGGACAAGTGAGAAGTAGGGTATCCTAAGCTACTTCTATTTTTTGTGTGAGGGGAAATGTTTGATTGGTGTAGAAGGAGGAGGTGATCTCGAGTAACCTCCTAGGAATATTGGGTCATTAGCAAGTCACATTGAAATGGGTTAGTAGGGGAAGTGTGGGGTAAAGAGACTTTTGTGTTTTGTGACAAGGCATCCACATGGTTGTTTCTAACATGGCGGGTCACCCATGAATGCATGTCCTTTAAACATTTTTCACTAATTGAGCCCCCATTGTGGTCTCAAAAGAATGGTGCACTAGGTGTGCCAGTCGATAACTGGGGTGGGTGAATTTGATTTTATTCTTGTTGGTGATGTTGACAGGTTACAATTAGGGTAATGGAGTGTTGAAGGAAGTGAATAAAAAACAATTAATATTTCCCCAATCTCATAGGGAACCAGACTATTGAGGGGATGGTTGGAAAGTGTTTCACTTTTTTCATAGAAAAAAGGTGAAATTTAGTAAATGCAAGGTTGATAAGGTTGATAGGTTGAGTGCGAGAGTGGTGTCGGGGGGAAGTAAAGTTAGGGGACATATCTAAACTTGTCATATTTTTCATTGTTCCCCCCTAGATCAATATTTTTTTTCTAGGGGTTGTGAGGTGCATCCAAATATAAGGTTAGCATGTTATTGGTTGACATATGAAAATATTCATCTTTTTTTATTTTTACCTATGGAGTTATAATTTGTATAGGGACATTCCACTTTCTATCCCTTACGTTGTTATTAGTACAATTACATATATAGGTAGGAGGAAATCACCTTCCCAAGGACTTCATCACCATCCAATGCATGTAGCTACATTAAATCATTCTCATGTAATCTATAAAAAACAAAGAATCCTAACCACAAGTAAATGAGCTTATCTAGATGATCTTTCCTCTTCCAGTGAAAAGGAAAGACCAATTTTCCTTCTTTAAAATGTTTTTTCTTTAGGTCTTTGTTGTGATTTTCTTTGATGCATTAATTTTGAACTTGTTTTTACTAGTTTTTTTTTAAACATAGTTCATCTAACTTTTCTACTTGAAACAAGCAAACTTCAATTGAGCCTTTGTCTCCTTGTTCGTTGATGAGTGCAATGCATAGAGATGGAAGACGAAATTCCATTGGAACAACTTCTTCACTTTCATATATAGGTCTAAATGATGTGAGTCATGTACTGCTATTATATACAATTCAAAAGGCCCAAAGTACTAAAAAAATGTGTTGGTCCTAACTCTTCTATCTAATCCACATGCTTTCTTGAAGGTATTCAAAAATGATTTTGGTTTTTGACTCTACCATGTTGTTGTCACATGGATAATAAGGTAGTTGTGATGATGTGTAATCATGAAAAACTCTATGAGGTGGAAAATGACCATGTTTATGAAGTGAGCCTCATTGTAGCTAATTAATTAGAGGTGACATATGGATTTGATGCTAACATTTGTGTAAAAAACTAAGTAAGAGTGTAGGAATATTTTATGATCAATAGATTGAGCCAACTGTTACACCCCTCTCACCTAGGGGTAATTAGAGGAGATCAATTTTAATGATCCACATTATAGATAATGGTCCCAGAGATGATGAACATCATTCTCCATAGACAACAACCCTTCATATGCTTCTTCCTCATCATTGCTCAACTCATTTACTTGATCAACAGGGTCATCTAATGATGGTGGTTCAAGACACATGAGGTACATTAGTCATTGTTTCATACAAAGTGTTACATTTAATGCATTGGGAATTTACCTGAGGATCATGGGTTGAAGTTAGATAATGAATCACGATCCTTGGAAGTTTTTTTTTTTTTTTTCCTTGTTTCACCTTGGTGATCATCCTATGTGTCTTTGTCAAATATTGTCACTCTTGGGAGACATAGGTACTATTGAAATGCCTTACCATTCATTTCCATACTTAACACATTCCACCTAGATTCCTTCCATTATCCTATATTTTGGAAGTGTCTATTACAAATAGACCAAAAATCCCAAAAATGTTAGGTTAAACTTGACTACGTAAAAGAGTCAAGTTGTTAAGGCAACAATAATGGTTTCATGTTTTGGTAACTCTAGTTTTATAGCCCATGAATTACATGTAATAAAGCCTGTAAAAGGTTGATACTACTCCATTGTAATGTGGCGTAACAGGTCCGACGTCAAGTGAACTAGGACAAGGCTGGAGGGTAGCGACGAGGTCGGCGCCGAGGCACCGACGGTCTCCGTTCGGGGCGTCCATCCGACAGAAGAGCATGAATATATGGCGGCGATGCTGAACCGTGATTTGAGTCGGTTCGAGATGATTGATTCGAATCCACTGGAGACTACGGTTATTAACCAGGAAAGCCAGCTAGCCCTCCCGGAAGAAGAGAACCTCATGTTGAAGGAATGACTGTTGGTTTTTTATGGATGTGCAGACCGCTCTGAGAGTTGCACGGGGGAAGAAACCCTCGAGATTTGTCATTTTTTAGTTTGAAAGGCGTTGTGGAGTCAAGGTCGAAGCTGCTACTGCTGGAAGTGGCCAACACACGGGGTCTACTGCAAACCACGCAAATGTTGAAACCCAAAGAGGCGATGCCCTGGATGTGTGCAATTTCAAAAGGATAAACGTTTCTTTTGGTGGTGATAAATGTGTCGTAGAATCCTTGCGGCTACTGTACCATGTGGAAAGATTATTGGGAGTTCAAAGTAATCTTATGGCTTGGTTGGTGCGCCAGAGCTCAGGTTCAAGTTATGGTTTTAGCCATGCGGGTATCGAGGTCAGGGCTTCGGAGGGCTCCGAGGGCTTGGGAAACTTGGAGTTGTTGACTTGGTACAGGCAACAACTCATGTGTTCAAAACGCATAGCACCAGTCGACATATCACTGGCTTGACCAGGAAGAGGTCGTTGATTTCCAATCGGTGGAATTGCATTGTACAATGCGCAGAAGGAGCCTAAGTGAGTCTTGACCTCCAGAAGGTGTGTGCAGGTACTGTGAGGTGCAGATCTGGAAAGAAGACGGTGGATCTCAGAGGTTGGCATTGGTTGGTGCAAGCACATAACGGAGTGTTGATGGGATCAGCTAGATTCAAGGAGATGGTAGAGCTTCCAGTGGGCACAGCGGATCTGCATCAACCCAAGGGTTTCGATGGCCTGAGAAGAGCATCAAGACGAAGGGGCTTCGAGTGTGCAAAGGTGTGAGGATGGCAGCATAAACGCTGGAATAACAACAATGAAATTAAAAAACAAAAAATATAATGGAGTCAAAAATATTTATTGCATGTAAATGGGCATACCATTGACTTGGTTAGGCATGTGTACCCCTCTAAGTAGATAGATGTAGACGTAGGTGATATGGTGATATGGGGAACATGTCAGATTCTTCTATACCCTAGATATAAACCTTGAGGAGACTCACTTGGAGGTTTGCCTAGATTTGGTCATGGGAAATCCCAACTCAAGTTTAAAGGGGGAAATGTTAGGTTAAACTTGACTCGGTCAAAGAGTCAAAGTTGTTAAGTCGATAATGGTGGTTTCCGGCACATGGTTTTGGTAGCCTGTGGTTTCATAGCCCATGGATTGCATGTAATAAAGTCTTTAAAAAGTTGGTAATACTCCATTGTAATGTGTCAAGTTGAGGGGTGAAGGCTTACTTGGTAGTGGCTAGGATGTTGGACTAATAGATGTATTAGATGGTTTTTCCCACTTTGGGTTTTCTAGGATAAATCTCGTGCATGATTTATGTGTTTTGTTGTTTTATCTCTCTTAGTTTTTTCACAAAAAAGTCCGTACTTCATTCTCGTATAAGAAAAAGGGGCTTGAATGCATGAGGTTGATGCAACTCGTAAGAAAGAATGGAAGGATCATATTATAAATCCAAAGTGAAAAATTAAAATAGGGATATGAATGATGAATCAAAAGACAAGTTAGCTTGAGCTCTACACCCTCTCTATGAAGCCATCACCCAAAGTCCTCGCTATATAAAAGAAAAGACTTAATTGAATCCCAATGCAATAAATGAATAAACCTAAAAAGATGATTTCAAATAAATTAATGAATATCAAAAGGAAAGATAAGGGTGGAAAGAAATTGTGTCGAGGAAAGGTAACTCAATGCACCAAGTGCTCCCTCTACAAAGGCATTTATGGAGATGAACATCACATGTGGTCTTTCATGTCAATGACACCATGACCATGAAGTAAAACCCATGTCATACCACTCATTCATACTTGCACTTTGATGGGCTTCTCGAGAACTACTCCTCTACTTGGGCATTGACACACCTAATAGGGTCTTGTGATGCTCCTTCCATACCTAAACTTGGCAAATTACATAACGTCTTAATATAGTGTGAATTTTGAAGAAGATACATAATGTGAATTTCTTACGTGGATTTTGTAATAAAATGTGACTTACTTTTTATGATTCTAATGACTTTTGTATCCATGATGGTTAGTCTTACTTGATTCTTTGAGCCCTTATTTGATGACGATGCACCCCTTGAGATGGTCCTCTAGAGGATGTTTGATGCTTCTATTACTATATGGAGGTCTTTGAACCCTTGACGATGAGCATTGGGTCATATGATGACTTGAATTGCTTTTGACACCCTATGACACCTCTTGGACCTAGGACATTGCACACGTAAGCTAGGACGTTGCATATACAACCTAATGTGTCACTCAGAGGGAAGGAAGCCCCCACTTTGGATGGTTCACCCTTTTTAGGACGTTAGGGTTTGGTTGGATGGCATTTCCTTTGATGAGGATGGTACAACTCTTTGGAGAGGTTATGGAGCCCTTTTCCATGATGACATCATGATTGGAGGCTACGATGTTGCACATGTATAGGATGATGTCATGCTTGACGATGTTGTGATGTTTGCTTGAGCCGACCTAACAATTGGATGATGAGTTGGTACCTTGTGGATGAGGGCATGTGACTTTCTTGATGATGAGGAATGTCCTTTGATGATGCTTTGCACCTTTTCAGAGAGAGACAAGACTTTTGGATTTTTGCACCCCTTGAGGAGATGACATCACCCTCTCTTAGCCTTCTACACCCACACCTGTGGCACTTTTAGAGGACATTTTCATGTTTTAGCAATATATCATTGTTTTAGAGGCATTTTTGGGGGTCAACATAAGACCTATCCACCTTCTATTATGTATTATTATGTTTTAGGGGCTTATTAGAGAGGTGTAACACTTAGTTTCCTCATATATAGAGGGATTTCTACCTTATTGTAAATCATAACACAACTTGTGGAGAATCATTTCTACTTATCTATTCTTTCTTCTCTTTCACTATGGATGACCTATGAACCTTATATTGGAGATGATAATTTCGACGCTTTCAAGTTTTGATGGAT
>ML819869.1:6503-21478 GCA_009831015.1 Picea engelmannii | reverse complement strand
CTTACATTTTAGCCCTAGTTTATTGCATGACTAATTATTTCAAGGGTTGATTTATTTTGTTGTTGTAACTTGATATATTGTTGATGTAATAATCTGAAGAAAAAAAATATTATGACAACTCTAGATTTCTTCTTGATTTCATGTAGTGTTTGGGGTATCTCTTTGACTTGATAAATATCATTTATTGTCATAGATACTTCATATATGAAAATATGGGAACTATTTCATTAAGCCACCTTATTCTTGCTTTGACAACCTTGACCTAGTGGTGGTGTGTTTGAGTAACTAATACAAGAGGCCTTAGACTTGACTTTGCCTTGTTATAGGATTCCTTGAATTTGCTAGGCCTTTTGTTAGATTTCATCCTTCACTAAAACGAGGGAAGTAATTTCTAAGGGTCGCAATGGAAAATACTTCTAAAGTTACATTTCTCTTACACCTTGTGAGAGGCTTTGCACAAAGGGTGCTAGATCTTGTGATTACATTTTTGTGTCATTTCCAGGGACAATTGAGTCATTCTTCTTGGATATCTAAAGAGTATGATTAAACTAACCTTGATGAGTCCATATCAAAGCATTTTCCAATAAGCTCATCTGGAAACTCCATTGAGGAAGGAAACCATTTTCCATGCAAATTTTGATGAACCTTCTCTAGTAAGTTCATCTGGCGACTCCAGAGAACCCAAGAGTTGAAAACACTAATCAGAGACCTAATAGAATATTTGATAATCCTGCCAAGGTCTACAAGAGGAGACCTCCTCATAACTTCCCTATAGTAACGCCATTATTTTTTGAAAGACTTCCTTTATCTCCAATGGATTTACAACCATGGGTTACCAATTATTTCCAGCCTTTAGACATGTCCAGAATCCAAGGGTACCCTCATGATATGCCTAAAAAAATTGATAAGTTCTTGCCTAATTTATTTGGTAATAATGTCATCTTCGTTGAAGAGCACGTAGATACCTTTTATGCAGTTTTTCAAAATTATCCACTTAATAATGAAGATGGAGATGTAGTCATGGGAATTTTTTCTACCTCTCTAGTAGAAAATGCAAGAAAGTGGTATAATAACCTTCCTGATAAGAGTATTAATAATTTGAAGTATTTCCATGATAGGTGGGGGGAAAAAAGGATGGTATGTTGTTATTGGTACAATTTAATGAGATGAAACAGAAGGGAAATGAGTCAATAAAGAAATTTGGTACAAGATTTGATAATTTACTAAAATAAATTCATGATGACATTATTCCAAAGGATGGTGTTTCCCTTCTCCAATATACCAATGCATTTGAAGGGAAATCTGGATTCATGCTTAGGGATAAGGCCCCATAGTGTAACATCCCACTCTGGTGCATTGAGTGAACTTATTCTTTGAGGACACTTGCTCGCAAGTGATCCGGATTATTATGCTATTAAAACTTTTGATTTTGATTATGAGGCATTATGGGTTGATGACATGTTGTTTTACTGCATTGACATAGACAGGTGCTATTGACTCGGTTTACTGACTGTGCAACATTTTGGACCTCGAGGATGCAGAGACATCGATAGAACCCCTTGAACTCTGGATCAAGTCAGGGAGTGTACCATTGGGGTTTGATTGTTTTACTGTGATATTAGTGCATCTGATTAGATGGTATGATATGGATATGTTCTGACATGATTTGTTGATGATGTAGGTTGATGATAGCTTGCTGACCAGACTCACATATGGAGTAAAGGGGTCACACACGATTACCAGAGATGTTGAGGGAGAGGTGTGGACAACAACCCTGCCACAACCTACTAGCACTCCCGTCGTGGCTCGAACTGTAGGTTAACGATTACCTAGTTCGAGAGGACCCACGATGTCGTGAGGGAAGATTGCGACAGTCGCTCACGATGATTCTAAGGGGTGCGCAATAAGGCAGGGGCCTTATTCCTTAGAGGCCCTTAGTCTCCCACAAGTTCACCTGGCGGAGTATTGACTCTAGGGGTTATTGATGTCTACCAAGTTAGTCAAGAGGCGAGTGGCACCCTTGAATCACGTGGTGCGTCCTGAAGGGCACGTCGTGCAAGAAAAATGGAGAGTGGCGAATGGCACCCTTGGAGCACGTAGTGCGTCCTGAAGGGCACATCGTGCAAGGGAACATATGAGGCGAGTGGCACCCTTGGAGCACCTAGTGCATCCTTAAGGGCACGTCGCGTTGTTGATGATAGAGGAATGAACCTAGATGGCCTTAGGACGAATAACGAGTTAATTTTAATTTTTTTTAAACAATTTTCCTAATTAAATGTCGCCCAATACAAAATTTAAGTTCTAAGTCTAAATTACGCTAGGGGTAAAATTTTGTCTACCTTTAAAAAATAAAAATAAAAATAAAATAATAATAATTAAAATAAAAACAACTTAAATAATAAGTATGAACTTCGTTAAATCTTCTAATATGAAGGGAGTAAGAAATTTAATTTATGCATTGAAAAAAACAAATCTGTTGATATAAAATGTAAAAAGGGGAATTAATTGTTTTATCTTTTTGATAATTTAAAATATACTAATTAAATGATAAAAGGGAAAAGGGGTTAAATTCCACACCTGCCTTTTTGAGTTCTAATTAAAAAGGGGAAATAGGGAAAATTAAAAAAAAATGGGAAACTAGGGGAAAGAGGTAACATAAAAAGGGAAAAAGGGGAACTTAAGGGAAAAAGCGAAAAGTCAACTTAGTAAAGAATCTACCATTTAAGAGCTTTCTAATTTTAAACTGAATTAGCAATTTCATAATAGGGAAAGCCTTTAAACTCTGTAAGGGAATTTGGGGACACCTAGGAGTGATTCTAGGAGTAACTCTAGGTGGGTGAGGGAAATAAGATAGCTAATTAATTAAAGAAATTAAATAATGGAGGAATGAAGGGGATGGGTGACACTTGTACGAAAAATATTTTTTAGAAATTTATTTTTAACACTTTAATTAAATGAAATTTTAGGAAAGAGAGGAAGTTTGAAACTCTATAAAATGAAGGAAGGGGAAGGAGGAAAGAGGATCTTTTGTTTGCGTAACGTTACACTATAGAAATATCGACTTCACTTATTTACTTGTGGGAGTTGGGATACCCAACTCAGAGAGGAGTGGTAGCTCAACCTTGCGAGGCGAGCTGGGAGCTAGTCGAAATCCCTAGATAGTGTGTGTGGCCCCTTGGCGGCTCGGGGGGCTAAGGGGGAAGAAGAGTACCCCTAGCATTGGCTGGGAGGTACCGGTGAAGTCTCGACGGTCGGCGAGTGGTAGTTGCACGGAGCGCGCGGACGTCACTCAGAGCGGGCGAATAGGCAATGGTACGCCTTCTTCGTTTGAATGGTAGATGGTTGTAGGTTTTATGATTGGATCTGCATGTTGATTTTGTAAGTAGATTGGATGTTTAGATTGATGGCTGAAATTTTTCTTAGCCTAGCTCGTCGATTGTTGACTCTCATGGCCTTCGTGTACCCGCATGTCTTGACCACCTAGTTGCGTGTGATTGTGACCTTCGTGGCTATTAACCTTCGTCTCCAGCTCACCAGTCCTTGCCTGAGCAATCGGTCAGGAGCCTGGTCTACTGTCATCGCCTTAGCGTTAAAAGACCTATGGATATCAACACCCCATTTTTCTGTGCGAGGATGATGAGCGACGAATGAACTTGTTAACCGTCTACCCTTGATGTTATCCCTGGCTGAAGGTTCGAATACTCCTTGATGCATTTAAATAACCTTGAAATTTTGATTGATGGCAAAGTTCTTTATTCTGCATTTTATAATCGCCGGATAAGTTTATCTCTGCGTTTTATATATTGCTGGATGAACCAACACTGTGTTGCATCTCCTCCCTCGCAACTTAACTCTGTGATTGTTTATTGATGGCCTTTTTCTCTGCGAATTTTATGTCTGCACAGTAATAATTGATGAATTTTATCTTGAGCTTTTTCCCATTCGATTGATTGCCTACAATTATTCTGGTCTGGGTTTTTGTGTTGGAATCCTTGTATGTCTGCGTTTTTGGTGATTTTGCGGTTTAAGTCCCTGCGTTTTTATGACTGCGTTTCTTTAACATTTTTGGGCAGTGAAATTATACTATCAATGACCACGAAATTTCTTTAGAAACTGCATTTGAACTTTAAGGTCAGCAAATTTATGCAGGCCAACGATTTTATATATTGAATGGATGGTGGAATGAATTTACGTTTAGAGATTAGATTGTTACAGTCTGGTTGTGATTTAACCGGGTAGCCATTTAAATGTTGTTTAACTTTGCAGCCTTTAGCATTGTTACCCATTGGAGCGATTCAATATGTAGTATCTATTATTGTTGAGCATTGCAGCGATCCATACCGTTAATAATACAACCTGTTTATCATTGGTTGGTCTGGGTTTTTAGCACTGGAATATCTATGATAGAGAAATTATTTATTGTTGGGACAACCTTACTTACCAACGCTTTTCAATTTTTTTTTTATTAGACAACCCTTTATTATTATCATTTGCACAGCGGTATCCTAGATACAACGATCCTCATAGATAGCGAATCCAGTATGATCTTATGACGATTATACCACCAGTAATTCACCCACCTTTTTAGTCGGCCATATCGATATGCCTT
Organism: Picea engelmannii; assembly: GCA_009831015.1. Lineage (NCBI taxonomy): Eukaryota > Viridiplantae > Streptophyta > Pinopsida > Pinales > Pinaceae > Picea > Picea engelmannii. Next base: position 16,869 of record ML819869.1, on the reverse strand, counting down.
GCTCATTCCACGACTTTCTAAGTCCCTCCCTTCAGTTATAATCTACCAACGATTTAGTGTATACATGCACTTCAGAGCTGACAGGAGTTTGGGTTGTGTAACAGCTAATTCAATGGACACTGTGCCCTTAATAGCAGTCAAGAATATGTATTCTATGACAGCGAATTCATTTGATTCGTAACGCTAATTTAATAAACAACAATTGGATCGTTGGGCAGGTCAGGGAGACTTACCACTGTGTTTTCTGGGCAACGAATGTTAAATTTGACCACAACTTCTTATATTTGGAAATATTAAATATACTTGGAAATATTCTATCACTTTTGGCATAAAAGGTGTAAGTGATCCGACTTAGATTATTTGATCAAGGATTACCAATTATGAGTATCACAATTAAGATGGATCACTCACATTATAATTTACAAATCTTATTACTTTTTGAAAAGTCAATCTCGAAATGATAAAGGGTGTGGTTATTTGATTTATGTGCAAGTTGTTGAAGATTCTAGAGATGAGATTAGATCAATCAAGTTATTCACACAACAAAGGATAGACAATGATTAAATAAGTATTTACTTATATCTTCCTTGTTACATTTCAAGTCATGAATATGAACCCTAGGGAAAGATAAGTAGTGGTCTATCCCTCCATTTATCAATGAGCTCGGCTCACTCATTGAAGATTATGTTTTTAAATAATATAAGATATTGTATTAACATACCTTGAAAGTGTGGGAAGTGAATGACTAGGGTTGATACACTGCTCAAAAAATAGGAAGATAACATTAAATGGCATTAAACTTTGCATTAAAATGGCATTCATTTTGACCACAACTTCTTATATAATTTAGACAACCATTGCAATTTAATCGCCATCAAATTTTATATATGATGGACAGCATGAGGTAATTAATATTGCCGAAAGTGTTATAACCTGTGATATATAAGGAGGTTGATTACTAGTGTCACATTAATAACGAGATACCTTGATATAGTTAACATCGTTATATACAATTAATGTGTTAAATTAGATTAGTCAATTTGATTGTAATGTTGGACAATAGTATTTTGCTAAATTGATTGCATTTAATGACTATTTGATTAATGGCTAATTTATAATTTAGATAGGCTAGTTAGAATATAATTGATGTTAATTATAATTTTAACCAAGTCAAAGTTTAGACTTGCTTATTGATGTCTATTTAATGTTGATTTAGATGGCACCTAAATGACAATTTATAAATCAGAACTGCTCATGATTGTTTTAAGGTTAAAATTAGATTGTACAATAACAATGATCGTATCCTAGACTCACTAAGTTCAGTCATAATTCATGATTAAGTTCGGTTGGTAACTCGGTGGCTAATGGAGGTTAGACTGGTAACTCGATCTGTATTTAACGCCATTTTAAACCTCAGATAACGACCCTTTAAGCCTTGATTAATGGTTGTTGTTTAATATTAATTAATGATTGTACGTAGTTTTGTAAACGTTCAATGTGATTGGTTTTGCTTACTGTAAGGGTTCTAGTTACTTGTGTAATTAATTTCGGGTGTGATGGGTTGTTGGGATGATTGTCGTTAGCTTAGTAGTCTTGGTCTGCTTGTGTTGGGCGGGATGTAGACACCTCCTTGTTCCTCATAACAGTCGTCAGCCCTGAGACCTTAAATGGTCAAAATCGATGGGAACCTGGGCTTGAGCGTTGCTTATGTGTTCTAGAGGTCCTAACCATTGCAGGGTAGGACGGGCGGGTAGTCATTTTTATTCTTGTCAGTTGAATGTCGTACATTGCTTCCAAGTGATTGATGTGCTTCTATGTTTGGTCGTCATGTTGTTGTTGCGTGAGTTGCTTGCGCCTTGTTCGTCGTCGTGTTGCGTTGTCAATTATAATGACATCATTACCTTCATACACACACACACAAAAAAAAAAAATTGCACTTGTTATGTGAGGCTTGTTGTCGTGACAAAACAGGAGGTTCGTTACATGTGGTATTAGAGCTGGTTCAACCCGCAACTTGGGATCGCTACAACTTTCGTTGATATGATTTGATTATACTGTTGCTAATCGAGTTGACTTGTGTGCATGCAGGTGATCATGGTTGGAGGACACCGTGGAGGCAGACGACGGGGTGCTAGGGGAGGAGGCGCGATGCCTCCAGTAGCATCCATGCCTGAGGGGTCTAACCCCCAAGGAGATGAGCAGTTGGTGATGTAGTCAGAATGATGAGATCTTTTCAGTGCATGTCCGAGGCATTGACCAGCCATTTGGACAGAGATGAGGCCAGGGCGCCAACACCCGCTGAGGTTCCACCACACGCTCCGGTCGGTACTGGTAGCATTCACCATGAACTCGAGAAGGTCAAATTTCTCGAGTTCTTTGGTGCCCCGGACGGTGTAGCCGCTGAGGCATGGTTGGAGAATATGGTGATGTGCTTCGCACTTCGTGATTATACCTCTAACATGAAGGTCCGCATGGCAGTCTTTCAACTAAAGGGGAGCGCTCTTCTATGGTGGAAGACACTCCTACCATAGCTGAACGTGGTCGTCGAAGATGTGTCATGGGAACTATTCGAGGAACGATTCTGAGAGAGGTACCTTTCAGAGGAATTCATTGAGAATCAGCTCAATGAGTTCAACGCCTTACGACAGGGCGGTCGTACGGTGCCTGAGTACGGGGCTCGTTTTATGGAGTTTCTCCGGTATGCTCCGCACCTTAACATTGAGAAACTTAAGGTCAACAATTTTGTGTTCGGCCTTAATGAAAACATACGTGCAAAGGTTAGGATTTTGATGCCTCAAACCTTGCATGATGTCGTCCAGAAGGCCCTCATAGCAGAGGAGGAGCTTATCAGCGGGGGTCAGACCAAGCCTCCAGCGAGACCAGCAGGGCAGATGTCATATGGAGCATAACAACATCAGACACCAGCCAGACATATGCCAGGATATCGTGGCTTCCAGAGGGGATCCACTTTCACTACACCACGACGACCGACGCCTCAACAACAAACACCTTATAGGGGACCATAACATCAGTAGCAGCGTTGACTGCAATAGCAACAGTTTAGGCCTGTTCAGCAGAACAGACCAGGATTCTAGGCCGGTGGGCCATCATCTTCTACTTCGGGTACTAGGACTACTGGGCCGAAGAAGGGGCGTTGGACGTGTGGGGAGCCACACTACTAGCGCGACTGCCCTGTGGAGAGGACCAGAGCGTCCAGATCAGCCAGACCCACTACCGTGGGAGATATGGGAAAGGCCCATCGGATTCATGCAGTGGTAAATAACTGCCAGACAGAGCATCAGTCGACTGTGCTCGACACGACAGGTACCATCGCTGATCAGACCCTTAGTATTTTGATAGATCCCAGTGCTACCAAGAGTTTAATTTTTGGTGCAGTGCTAAAAAGGATTAAGGTAAAGGCAGTCGAACATGACGAGTTTAGCTTCATAGAGATGGCTTTAGGAGCCAAACAGAAGGTTGGAGGAAAGGTTACGAGCTATATCCTTAACCTGGGAGAGTTTGTTGCAAGGGCCAACCTGTATGTCATGATCTTAGGATCTTATGATGTCGTAATTGGTATGGACTGGTTGGAATCACATGAGGTGATACTCAACTGTAAGACAAAATGGTTGAGCTTGGTCGATGATGAGGGACAGAGACGTGTGATTATAGGATGGAACCAGGGAGTTTCCCTGAGGTTCATCTCTTCCTTACAACTTCGGAAGAGCATGCGCAAAGGGTGCAAGCTTTATGCGATCCTTGCGTTAAACGAGAAGGGAGTAGCAAAAGGTCTGGAACACCTTCCGGTGGTGAGAGAGTTTGTAGACGTATTTCCGAAGGAGTTACCTGGGATGTCACCAGAGAGGGAATTAGAGTTTACCATAGACCTAAAACCGGGGGCTGAACCGATAGCAAGAACGCCTTATCGGATGTCGACTCTGGAGTTACAAGAGTTGAAAATGCAACTGAAGGAGTTGCTGGACCTGGGACTAATACGTCCTAGCGTGTCACCGTGGGGAGCATCTGTTATTTTCATACGAAAGAAGGATGGGTAGTGGAGGCTCTGCATTGACTACCATCAATTGAATAAGGCCACGATCAAGAATCAGTATCCGTTGTCGAGAATTGATGATCTGTTCGATCAAATGAAGGGCGCGACGATGTTCTCCAAGATCAATTTGTGATCAGGGTATCACCAGTTACGGATCAAGGACGATGATGTCCCTAAGACCACCTTTAACACGAGGTTTGGACATTACGAGTTTACTGTTTTACCGTTTGGACTGACAAACGCCCCAGGAGTATTTATGAGTTTGATGAACGGGGTGTTCCGCGAGTACTTGGACAAGTTCGTCCAAGTATTCATTGACGATATTTTGATTTACTCTCAAACGATGGAGGATCATGATGAGCACTTGTGCTTGGTACTACAGTGTCTGCGAGAGCACAAACTATATGGGAAGTTGTCCAAATGCTCATTTTATCAATCGAAGATTCACTACTTAGGGCATGTCATCTCCGGCGAAGGCATCGTCGTGGATCCAGCAAAGGTTGAGGCTATCATGGAATGGCTTGTGTCGACGAATGTCCCAGAAGTGCATAGCTTCATGGGTTTAGCAGGATACTATCGACGGTTCGTCGAGGGATTTTCGAAGATAGAAAATCCGATCACGGAGTTGCAGAAGAAGAACAAGAAGTTTGTTTGGACCGAGAAATGAACGGAATCATTTCGGAGGCTCAAGGAGTTGTTGAAAATAACACCAATACTAAAAGTCCCTGACATGGACGCGGACTTCTTGGTATGCACTGACGCATCCAAGGAGGGCTTAGGCGGAGTCTTGATGCAAGACGAACGAGTGATCGCTTACATCTCGAGGAAACTGAGAAGGCATGAGGAGAACTACATGACGCACGATTTGGATTTGTTAGCCATCGTATATTCCTTGAAGGTTTGGAGACAGTACCTTGTTGGATGAAAATTTGAACTAAAGACTGACCATTGTGGACTACAACACATATTTACGCAAAGCGACCTGAACGCGCGACAACGACGTTGGTCGGAATTTCTTAGCGAGTACGACTTCGAGATTACTTACATAAAAGGCAAAGTGAACCGAGTGGCGGATGCATTGAGTCGGAGACCGCACATCTTTTTGGTGCTGCCTCTTCAGATGAATCTACGTGAAAAGATTCTAACTTTACAGCGTGATGATGACTGGTACAAAGAGGTCGAGGGTTTTATCGGACAAAACACAATGATGGTACCACGATTTGAGGGATTTTCTTTTGATAGCGATGGTTTATTGAGGTTTAAAAGTCATATCTACGTACCGCCAAACGACAAGTTGAGGATGTTGATCCTAAGCGAGGCTCATAGAGAAGTATACATGGCTCACCCAGGAGTCACGAAGATGAGGGCAGACCTTAAACCCTTATTCTTCTGGAAGGGAATGAAGGCAGACATAGTCAACTATGTGGCTAGATGTCTAGAATGTCAGTAGGTAAAGGCTGAACATAGCCACCCAACAAGATTACTACAACCACATGCTATTCTGGAATCGAAATGGGAGGTTATTTCGATGGATTTTATTGTTGGATTTCCACTGGCAACAAAGAGACATGACTCGATTTTCGTAGTAGAAGACACTCTGACGAGGAGTGCTCACTTTTTTCCTGTGGGTACGACATATCAGGCACTTGACATAGCTAGAGTTTTCATCAGTGAGATTGTGAGGCTACATGGCGTGCCTAAGAGGATTATGTCCGATCGAGGATCCGTGTTTACTGGACGATTTTGGACGAGTTTCCAAGAGGCCTTGGGAACCCAACTTAACTTTAGTACTGCGTATCATCTGGAGACTGATGGGAAGACCGAACGAACGAACCAAACCGTGGAGGACATGTTGCACATGTACGTGATGGACCAACAAAAGCGTTGGGAAGAATTCTTGCCACTAGTGGAGTTCGCTTACAACAAAAGTTACCAGAGCACCATTAAGATGGCGCCTTTCGAGTTTCTTTACGGGCGACCGTGTTGGACGCCTTTGAGTTGGGATCAGCTTGAGGATAGGGTCCTGGTGGGACCAGAAGCGATCCAATAAATGGAAGAGAAAATGCAAATGATAAGACAAAGGATTAAAGAAGTGCAAGATTGACAAAAGAGCTATGCCGATGCGCACCGTGTCGACCATAGTTACGAGGTCGGCAATCGAGTCCTCTTGTGGGTTAAACCACATAAGAGTTCGATCAAGTTTGGGAGGGGAGCTAAACTCTCTCCTAGGTTCAAGGGACCTTTCGAGATTGTGGAGATAGAGGGGCCCATGGCCTATTGACTAGCCTTGCCTGATTCTTTGAGGCGTATGCACGATGTTTTTCATGTATTTGTTTTGAGACATTATATTAGTGATCCTACACATGTTATTGACATGAGTTCCTTGCAGGCATCAGACGAGGGAGCGATCACGGCTGATCCGGTCCGCATCTTGGATCATCGCGTTCGAAAGCTACGACGTCAAACGGTAGATCAGGTCAAGGTCCAGTGGGACAATTATAGTCCTCACTCGACGACCTAGGAGGATGCATATGATATGCGCCAACAATTTCCATTTTTGTTTGATAGATAGACATATGATACAGTGATACACTTTATTTCGGCATTTATACTGTGAAACTTCGGGATGAAGTTTAGACCAAGAGGGGGTGTATGTAACATCCTGCTCTGGCGCACTGAGCGAACTTATTCTTTGAGGACACTTGCTCGCAAGTGATTCGGATTATTATGCTATTAAAACTTTTGATTTTGATTATGAGGCGTTATGGGTTGATGACATGTTGTTTTACTGCACTAACATAGACAGGTGTTATTGACTCGGTTTACTGATTGTGCAGGATTTTGGACCTCAAGGATGCAGAGGCATTGATGGAACCCTTTGGACTCTGGATCGAGTCAGGGAGTGTACCATTGGGGTTTGATTGTTTTAATATGATATTAGTGCATCTGATTAGATGGTATGATATGGATATGTTCTGACATGATTTGTTGATGATGCAGGCTGACGATAGCTTGCTGACCAGACTCACATATGGAGTAAAGGGGTCACGCACGACTACCAGAGATGTTGAGGGAGAGGTGTGGAAAACAACCCTGCCACAACCTACTAGCACTCTCGTCGTGGCTCGAACTGTAGGTTAACGATTACCTAGTTGGAGAGGACCCACGATGTTGTGAGGGAAGATTGCGACAGTCGCTCACGATGATTCTAAGGGGCGCGTAATAAGGTGGGGGCCTTATTCCTTAGAGGCCCTTAGTCTCCCACAAGTTCACCTTGCAGAGTATTGACTTTAGGGGTTATTGATGTCTACCAAGTCAGTCAAGAGGCGAGTGGCACCCTTGGAGCACGTGGTGCGTCCTGAAGGGCACATCGCACAAGGGAACAGATGAGGCGAGTGGCACTCTTGGAGAACCTAGTGTGTCCTGAAGGGCACGTCGCGTTATTGATGATAGAGGAATGAACCTAGATGGCCTTAGGATGAATAACGAGTTAAGTTTTTTTTTTAAAAACAATTTTCCTAATTAAATGTCGCCCAACACAAAATTTAAGTTCTAAGTCTAAATTACGCTAGGGGTAAAATTTTGTCTACCTTTAAAAAAAATAAAATAAAATAAAATAATAATAATAATTAAAATAAAAACAACTTAAATAATAATTATAAACTTCGTTAAATCTTCTAATATGAAGGGAGTAACAAATTTAATTTATGCATTAAAAAAAAAAAAACTGTTGATATAAAATGTAAAAAGGGGAATTAATTGTTTTATCTTTTTGATAATTTAAAATATACTAATTAAATGATAAAAGGGAAAAGGGGTTAAATTCCACACCTGCTTTTTTGAGTTCTAATTAAAATGGGGAAAGAGGGAAAATTAATTTTTTTGGGGAAACTAGGGGAAAGAGGTAACATAAAAAGGGAAAAAGGGGAACTTAAGGGAAAAAGCGGAAAGTCAACTTAGTAAAGAATCTACCATTTAAGAGCTTTCTGATTTTAAACTAAATTAGCAATTTCATAATAGGGAAAGCCTTTAAAACCTGTAAGGGAATTTGGGGACACCTAGGAGTGATTCTAGGAGTAACTCTAGATGGGTGAGGGAAATAAGATAGTTAATTAATTAAAGAAATTAAATAATGGAGGAATGAAGGGGATGGGTGACACTTGTACGGAGAAGAATTTTTAGGAATTTATTTTTAAAACTTTAATTAAATGAAATTTTAGGAAAGAGAGGAAGTTTGAAACTCTATAAAATGAAGGAAGGGGAAGGAGGAAAGGGGATCTCCTGTTTGTGTAACATTACGCTGCAAAAATATCGACTTGAATGATTTACTTGTGGGAGTTGGGATACCCAGCTCGGAGAGGAGTGGTAGCTCAGCCTTGCAAGGCGAGCTGGGAGCTAGTCAAAATCTATGGATAGTGTGTGTGTCCCCTTTGCATCTCGGGGGGCTAAGGGGGAAGAAGAGTACCCCTAGCATTGGCTGCGAGGTACTGGTGAAGTCTCGACGGTCGGCGAGCGGGAGTTACACGGAGCACGCAGACGTCACTCAAAACGGGCAAACAAGCAACGGTACGCTTTCTTCATTTGAATGGTAGATGGTTGTAGGTTTTATGATTGGATCTGCATGTTGATTTTGTAAGTAGATTGGATGTTTAGATTGATGGCTGAATTTTTTCTTAGCCTAGCTCGTCGATTGTTGACTCTCATGGCCTTCGTTTACCCGCATGTCTTGACCACCTAGTTGCATGTGATTGTGAGCTTCTTGGCTATTAGCCTTCGTCCCTACCTCACCAGTCCTCGCCTGAGCAGTCGGCTAGGAGCCTGAGCTACGGTCGTCGCCTTAGCATTAAAAGACCTATGGATCTCAACGCCCTGCGTTTTTGTGCGAGGATGATGAGCGACGAACGAACCTGTTAACCGTCTACCCTTGATGTTAGCCTTGGCTGAAGGTTCGACTACTCCTTGATGCGTTTAAATAACCTTGAAATTTTGATTGATGGTGAAGTTCTTTATTCTGCGTTTTATAATCGTCGGATAAGTTTATCTCTGCATTTTATATATTGCTGGATGAACCAGCACTGTGTTGCATCTCCTCCCTCGCAACTTAACTCTATGATTGTTTATTGATGGCCTTTTTCTCTGCGAATTTTATCTCTGCACAGTAATAATTGATGAATTTTGTCTTGAGCTTCTGCCCATTCGATTGATTTCCTACAATTATTCTGGTTTGCGTTTTTGTGTTGGAATCCCTGTATGTCTGCGTTTTTGGCGATTTTGTGGTTGAAGTCCCTATGTTTTTATGACTACGTTTCTTTAACATTTTTGGGCAGTGAAATTATACTATCAATGACCATGAAATTTCTTTAGACACTGCATTTGAACTTTAAGGTCAGCGAATTCATACAGGCCAACGATTTTATATATTGAATGGATGGCAGGATGAATTTACGTTCAAAGATTAGATTGTTACAATCTGGTTGCGATTTAACCGGGTAGCCATTTAAATGTTGTTTAACTTTGCATCTTTTAGCATTGTTACCGGCTGGAGCGATTCAATATGTAGTATCTATTATTGTTTAGCATTGCAGCGATCCATACCGTTAATAATAAACCTGTTTATCATTGGTTGGTCTGGGTTTTTAGTGCTGGAATATCTATGATAGCGAAATTATTTATTGTTGGGATAGCTTTACTTACCAACGTTTTTCAATTTTTTTTTTATTAGACAACCCTTTATTATTATCATTTTCACAGCGGTATCCTAGATACAATGATCCTCATAGATAGTGAATCCAGTATGATCTTATGACGATTATAACACCAGTAATTCACCCACCTTTTTAGTCAGCCATATCGAGATGCCTTGCTCGTTCTGCGACTTTCTAAGTCCCTCCCTTCAGTTATAATCTACCAGCGATTTAGTCTATACGTGCACTTCAGAGCTGACAGGAGTTTGGGTTGTGTAACAGCTAATTCAATGGACACTGTGCCCTTAATCGCAGTCAAGAATATGTATTCTATGACAACAAATTCATTTGATCCGTAACGCTAATTTAATAAACAACAATTGGATTGTTGGGTAGGCCAGGGAGACTTACCACTGCGTTTTCTGGGCAACGAATGTTAAATTTGACCACAACTTCTTATATTTGGAAATATTAAATATACTTGGAAATATTCTATCACTTTTGGCATAAAAGGTGTAAGTGATCCAACTTAGATTATTTGATCAATGATTACCAATTATGAGTATCAGAATTAAGATGGATCACTCACATTATAATTTACAAATCTTATTACTTTTTGAAAAGTCAATCT
>ML819867.1:118889-174204 GCA_009831015.1 Picea engelmannii | reverse complement strand
GCCCTTGAACCACTTTTTAGGGTCTTAATCAAGAGAAGTAGATAATAAATTCATTGCAATGTCTTCATGTTCTACACAGTTGTTTTCCATGGCCACATCAATAACATAAAGATGATCTTCTAGTGTTACAACATTATTTTTGGTGAACTTGCGCAACTATTTGCGAGACTCTTTGGGCATGGTATTAGGATACCCAAGGATGGTGGCCATATTTAATGGTTTTTAAAGGTCACTAGCCCAAGGACGAGCCATTGGAGCGAGGGTAAGGTTACCTTGAAATGAGGTTTTGACAATGAGAGAATTATGAGGTCTTCTTTGATAATCCTTAGAATGCTTAAACCTTCATTTCCGAAGTGTCTTTTGGAAGGATGGATTCTTGGGTTGTGGAGGAATTGGATATTTTTTTCTTTGGGTATAGACCATATGGAGTCACTATATAAGATTTATGAAACGCTCATAAAAATAATGGGAACTTTCCTAAAATGGAGTCGCTAGGAAAGCTAAGGGTAAAGGTTTTGGGATAGACTTGTCGAGTGTTGTTATGGGATCATAAAGGATTCAAAATCCTCCTTGGAAATGGTTCCAAAATTTTATTTCACAATCTGTAGTTTGGTAAAATCCCAACCCAAGCCATGAATGCGTAACACAACTAGGAACTCCATGCATCAATGAAACTTGCTTGTAATTGAGTAGAGTTTGTAGATATGGATGAAACAAAATAAAATTTTCAAGCTTGGTTATGATCGTACTAGTCTTAATCTGTGATTGGGAGGGGGGATAAACTCTTCATGCTACTGGAGGTTTTGGGATTCTCACTTGTGTCATTCAATCCCATAGTTTCTTTAGAGTAACACTTTTGGCCTTTCAACTCCATAATATTTACAGCGTGCTCCATGGATCTCATGTTACCTAGATTTTTCTCCAGCCCCTAGATACACTTCTCTACTTCAAATTTCACCTCTACATATTTCATGAAGGACCCAATAGAATCATGGAATCCCCTCTATCACTCTAAGATAAAGGGTGTTGTCTAAATGTTCTACGTTTTGGCCCTTTTTGCTGGACTCTGATGACATCAATTTGAACGAAATAATAATTTTCTATTGCGTAAATTGCATTTTTGAATGTATAAATGGATTCAACGTGTTGAAAAACCTCGGGGCGATCATATTATACAAACTTAGCCATGAAAATATGTAGATCCAACAATTTCTCACCGAATTTCGAGCAAAATTAAACGAAAAATATCCCCAGAAAAGGGCCAAAACATAAAACACTTATACTACAGTGAGATAAAGTGCCTCATTGATGAAGGAATGCATGTTTAACAAGGACTTACCCTATTAAATAAATATAACAATGAGTAGAATAAAATTGGCCTCCATAGAAGAATGGGAAAGAGTGTGTCCCACTCTAATTTGTTGAGGGTTTGATTTGAACATTACTCCAGGACTCCCTTTAGACCTTATCCTATATACATCATTCTACAATTTGTTAGTCAACTTCAATTGGGTCTCTGTATGCATATTGTATCAATCAACTACCTTTTCTCATTCCTCCCATCCTCCCAAGTGCGCCTTTACCTTTTTTTGATAAAGTCTTTATGCAAGAAACCAAGAGTTATAATATTGAAGCTTAGACAAAAAACAAATCCTAGTCTAGGTACCATAGTGAGCTTAAATCAAGACTACAAACTAATAAACCATTCACCAGTAACAAGGAAATGCACTACTATTTGAAAATAATATGAGTCCAACCTCTTAGCAATCGAGAGTGAACAAACATCCTATGCATGGAGCTAATAGTCTAACTAGATGACAAGGAGATGAAAGAAAGCCACAAAAGCAACAAATGTATTAGAAGATTGAAGCCATAGCTTTATCTCCTTTCTCAATACCTTATTTACTAGGCACTAGTCTTAGTTGACCCCTTGCCCAATTTCTAGGCACTAGTTTTAGTTGACTTAGGGAAAAGGCTTGCCTCACATGCTAACCCTTGCATATTGCATTGTTGCCTTAGCATCTTAGGATTAGAATCCCCCCTAACCTTAACAAATTGAAATTACCTCCTAGAACCTAACTCTAACACATCTAGTAACTAAGGTCTACCCCCTTTGGCTTCCCTAAGAGTAAGCCTAGACAGAAGAGGTTCCAGTCAAAGTGACAGCGTGGGCTGTGAACCTAGGCATTGTGCCTCCAAGGACACACTAAGTGAGCCAGACTTAGCTCACGTTTGCAAGTGTGTATAAGGACGACAACAGGTGGGTTGCCTCACGTTTTGCCAAAATATGTAGAGGGGTCATCCTGAGGTGGCAAGGCAATTTGCCTTACATTTTGATGGCCTGAAGACTAAGGTAGAGGACCTAGAATTTGAGGTGTCTGAGACCTCTATTTCAGCGGCTACATGGATCCCTATCATTGGAGAGAATTGGTTTAAATCCATGGCCTTGGATGCAACCTTTTCCAAAGACTTCCTTAAGCCTAAATATCAAACTGACAATCTGTCCAAAGGTGTACCAAGAAGTCATCTGGTTGGAGAGCTTGATAAAATGTTGAGAATCATTCAAAGGTACTTCACATGTGAGGGGAGGTTCAATACACTATACCAGTACCATATAAGGCTTCTGCTGCATTTTACTGGCAAAGTTGAATTGAACATTCCCTTCTATTTGTTGAGAAGCATAGGCAAAATGTCAGATAGGGTTCAATCCAAATCAAAGGCTGTGGATACTAGCATTTTTCATTCTGTGTTGATTAGAATGCTGGTTTCTGAAGAGATGAGAAAGAGGAACATCTCATGGGAACACTTCATTTTTCATTTTGTGTTGATTAGAATGTTGGTTTCTGAAGAGATGAGAAAGAGGAACATCTCATGGGAACACTTCAGTGCTGCTGCTCACATGAAATTAGACATAGCAGCTACTCCTCAGTCATAGATACCAAGCCCTTTTCCATCCACCAGTGTTGCTCCAACATGAGCTAGCAAGAAAAGAAAGAGTAAGGCCCCTGTTCAAGATCAAGAAGCCATTAAGGAGGTTGCAAGAACTGAGGAGGAGGCTTACCATTCTCCACAGAGAGACCTTTCACCCCCTCCTGCACTAGAACTAGAAGAGGTCCCTTCCTCTACTGAAGCCACAGCCAAGAAAGGAAAGAAACTACACTTCTCTTCATCTCCTTCAGCAGCTAGCACCAAGATCAGAAAGCCTTTCACAAGGTCATCAGCTCTCAAAGAGGTTGTTGAAGAACAGGTCCTACCAAAGATTTCCACTTTGAAGAAGAATAAGAAGGATAAGGGCGAATTCATTGAGAAGTCTGTGACTTTCATTCCAAAGAAGAAGAAAGATAAGGGCAAAGGAATTGAGAAGCTTGTTGAGATAGAAGAAGTAATCCCTGTGCAGCAGGAAGATGAAGCCATTAAAAAGCTTGTTGAGACTGTCCACATCACCACTCCACCTAGCAACCAGACCTTCAAAAGATTGATTAAACAACTTAGGGAAGCTAGGAAGGAGGTGACGCGTCTGAAATATGAAGCCCTATCTGAAAGAATTAAGATGAAAGAGCTCATGGATGGTTACAGCGATACGCTTGACTTAGCAGGATTTGTAGGAAGAAGAGCCCAACCTCTTCATAGGCAACTCAAGAACCTCTATAGGCAAAACAGAGACTTTCAGTCTCAGAACAGAAAGCTCAAAGTAGAGTTGCAACAATTCCAAGATGAGAGGGCTCAAAGAAACTTGCATGTGTTGGTTGAAGTTGCTATTGAAAAGGAGAAGCCACTAGCCAAGGAAAGCATTGCTCCAGTGAAAAAGCCTGTTAATGCTAAAGGGAAGCATGTTGTTGTGCCAAAGCAAAGTCCTCCTTCCACAAGAAGGAGTGTCAGGTTGATGAAGTAATTGGTGAAAGTTGAGCTCCATTTTTGAGAATGGCCCCTTTTTGAAAGGACAAGTAATTGAGGAAATACTACCTCTAACACCTATACAGGCTATACATGATTCTAATGCATACTGCTCATAGTTTTTGGTGAGTTTTTGGTGTTCTGCAAAGAGTTAATCTCTTCAACAGTAGTAGCGCAGACATTCCGTAGCGCTACGAGGCTACGAAATTGTCTAATTTTCATGTTCTATTAGTCTGCTACCTATAACGTTGCCTAATTGCCTAAGACTAGTCTAGCGATGGCGCTGCTACCAAATTTGTCAACGTTGAAATGATGGCGCTATCGAATTACACGCAGACACACAGGCGGGCGCTACCGAAATTTTAACAGAGAGTGAATTACACAGGCGGGAGCTACCAAAATTTTAACAGAGAGTGAATTACACAGGCGGGCGCTACCGAAATTTTGATAGAGGCCAATTTTTTCACAGAGATACATAGGCCTGGCGCTACCTATTTTGGCATGCTTATTTTTGAGGTTGCGCTACAGAATTACAGGGAATTTGGTGGGGACGCTACAAAAGGTCGCTACCGAAAGACGCTACCCACAGGTACCAGGAATCAAGGGGATCGAATTAGCATCTTTGTGAGTGGCTAATGATGTGGAGAGAAGCAAAGATGGTAGCTCACAACATGATGACAGTTTTCAAGCCTCTGCAAGATACTTGGCATACATGGAAATGCACATCAAAGAAGATCAAGTCAGTTCAAAGTTG
This sequence comes from Picea engelmannii, assembly GCA_009831015.1. Taxonomy (NCBI): domain Eukaryota; kingdom Viridiplantae; phylum Streptophyta; class Pinopsida; order Pinales; family Pinaceae; genus Picea; species Picea engelmannii. The sequence goes on along the minus strand of ML819867.1, from coordinate 169,556 downwards.
GTTGGATCAATGGCAAACATTTTTCTTTTTTATAGTTCAGTTGTTAGCTTAGTTGTTAGAGGAAATAACTATTTGGATATTTTCATGGGAAGAAGGTCGACCCACTCCTCCAGTTGTTGCCTTTTCTTTTTGTTATAAATAGATAGTCTAAATGCTTTAGTAGGTTCGAATGGTTGAGCTAGGCTCCCTTATTTTGTAATATTTTGATGAAGCTACTCGTTAACTGGTTATATACTTGATTTGAGACTTCATGATTAATATAAGTCAACTTTCTTACTCCATCTTATTTGCCTCTGATTCAAAAGTATTCATGATTGAATGATTCACATGAATTGTTGTAGTGATATTATGATGAATGTTTGATTATAGTATTATTATGATGTTCTTCAGTTTCCTTAAACTTTGAAATCAAGAAGATCTTGTGTTTGAGTTTTTCTTCCTTAGGCTGCTTGAAGACCTGATGTCCATAGAAGACCTCTACATTTTCCTCCCCAAAGTCTTCCCTCTATTCACCTTTACTCCTACTTACTGACTGAAGTTAGTCAAGACGTCAATTGCTTGTGCATGCTAGCCTAGATTTATGAGTTAGAACATCATTATCTTGAGTCTTGTCCATTTGACCTTTTTAAAACTCATTCACATTTACACATAACCTGATGGGTACTGGGCTCACCTTCTATGCAATCTGAGGGTGATTCCTAGTGCTAACACCTTCCATATAGTGCATTTCAAATATTCACATGTTTTTTCCTCTTCAAGGGCCCTTTGTGCGAATTACGGGAATTTCTTTTGTTACACAACGTCAATCTTGGGAGGTGCTTGCACTGTTTTTTGGATCTTTCCTTCTATATTCCGACTATAAATTTTTTTGCATTCTAGGTCAGATCCCATACGAGAGCCTCCTCGAGTTACCATTTGTACGTCTGCTTCTTCTTTCGATCCTTGACCACTACACAACTCCACAGTCACCATGTTGCAGTGTTCCTTCTTCTCTTTCCATTTGGACAATAGCTCGAGGCAATCCGTTGTGACATGGTTTGTGATGTGGCAATATCCGTGACAGAGTGCACGTGGTTTAATGTAGAATCATGATAAGTGGTCTGTCTAACCATAGTTAAAACATGTAGGTGGTATTCCTCCGCTACCTCTATATCCCCTACCTCTTCCTTGCCCATATCCTCCACATCGACCTCCTTGGTAGAATACTCTGTCAAAGTCATTGCGGTCTCCACCTTTTTGTTTTTTTTGGTCCTAGAAAGCATCTACAGTGTGTTCCTGCATTACCTGCAGTGACTGAGAGTTGTTTAGACCGTGCCCCATAGACTTGTAAAACTCACAGAATTGTGTGTGTGGTCTTTTGATATTTCTGCAGTGTTTGGAAACAAGTAGGTATATGCCCCCATTGTTTATAAGGTTCTTGAATAGAACTTTTTATATTGCGATTCAAAGAATGATTGGTTACATTGTCAGATCTTGTGATTAGGATGTCGATAAGGTGTCCTTGTAACATGATCTTTGCCTATAATTTTAGAGTTTTCTCGACTTCACCTTTGGTATTATGTCCTCTTCATTTACTTGTTTTCTTCGTTGATCATTGATATTTTATTAGGAGGGACACTTGAATTTGTTAAGGTTTTTGTATCCATTCTTTGTACTTTGATGTCCAAATACATTCTTATTTCATATGGAATCAATCATTGTATCCTTGTTAATCAATGAATCTTTGTTGCTATATCATTCTAGCTTTTCCTAATGCATCTTCTTTTTACTTTTTAGCTCACTGATTTGTGCGATCAAGCTTTGACTATGATATCTGAGATGTGGAACTTCTTGATCTTCATTAGCTGCAACCTTGTCAAGATTTTTCTGCATCTTTTGTAATGACTTCTGATTATCTATCTTTTAGGTCTTTTGATGAGGGAACTTCTGAGCATGACTTAATTATAAGGTCTCGCAAGACTATCTTCTTCTTCTTATAAGAGAATGTTAAAGTTCTTCTTCATAAAGGTATCTGATGTTTCCTTCTATGTTAAACTTAGAATTATACCAACATCTTTTATAGACATAGGATGTAATAGTGAGTTGGGGTATGAAAATATAGTAGTCAATTCTAATAGTGATGCTAATGTATTTTACTTGAATAGTCCCCTTGAGTTGTAATAGAAAAGTAAGACCTTTTTTACTAGTATTAGGAAATGTTCCTTTTTTTCCACCGCTAAACTTCATTTTGTTGCATCATTACTAAATTTATGTTGTCTTTGATAATAAGTGCAAAAGTCCCACCAAAAATAATGATATTCACACTTTCTGTTTGTTAATGTTGAACCTTTAATAATATTCCTCAATTTCAACATGGATTTGAACTTTGCACTTTTAACTTGGACAGTTTTTCTACAACGTTGTTTTTGAAGTAAGCAACCTTTTATTCTAATTTTTTCTTAAAATATTTAATAAACTCCAGACTCCACCTTTAGTGCTCCACTTGACCTTAAACCTCCACACACATCTATATTATATTCACATGCTTGGTAATATATTCTATGACCTAAACTTCATTTGATATATATATATATATATATATATATATATATATATATATATTCAAGGAAACCATTGAAACAGATAGCTCTCGGCAAAGCCCAGGAAAGTACTTAAATCGCCTCTGACTTGGAATAAGGCCAAGGAAAACAAATGACATAACTTCATAGAACTGGAAAGTTCCTAATAAGGCCCAGGAAAACAAATAAGGCCAAGGAAAACAAATGACATAACTTAATAGAACTATAAAGTGCTTAAATGCCCCTTAAATGAGGAAGTATTGCTTTAACGTATTGACTCTGACATAGATTTAATGGTTTATTTGCCCTCTACGATTCTGGGAATGGCGCAATGTATGCGATGGAAACCCATCTTCAAGCGCTAACTCTAGTGAATGCGTCCAATGCCTGTTAAATATCCCACATTTTTGTATTCTTTTTCCTGCCGAATCTAAATTGTGAATAACAGGAGCAAAACGATGAATGACCACAAGATCTGACACAAATTCACTCCAGTGGTAAGAGATGATGTAACTCTTCATGTAATAGCATATTGACCAGTATTTTATCCTTAGTTGGTTCAGAATAGAGTAAGATTCATATAGATTTGCCCAGGCATTGCAACCTTTAGATCAAAGATCAATCATCTGCCACTGTATTTCTTCAACGAAGAAACTTTAATAATATCACAACTTTATGTGGCAGCGATTTATAAGGGGTGACTCCCTGCGGTCACAGATTTGGAGTGAACTCTAGTAACCCATCCTTCGCCTTGTTTCAATCAAGGTTATCCCTAGTTGGTTCAGAATAGAGTAAGATTCATATCGATTACTGGAGACTCTCCTTGCCCAGGCATTGCAACCTTTAGATCAATCAATTGTCACTGTATTTCTTTCACAAACAAAACTTCAATAATTTCACAACTTCAAAATATACTTTTGGTTTATGTGGCAACGGTTTATACGGGGTGACTCCCTACTGTCACAAATTTTGGAATGAATGCTAGTAACCCATGGTTCGCATTGTCCCAATAAGGGTTGAGAAATCAGAACATAACATAAACCATTAGCAATAAATAATACATAAATAGTGATTAAGCATCCATTCCATCACATATAACATAAATGAGAGGGAGAACGAGAGCAGTTCAATACATTATGCTTGTGCCTTCTTCATAATGCTCTAAAGGGCGCAATACTATCTACTAACATATATTCATCCCTTATCAAACATTCCAACACTATACCCCGATTACATACATATTTATACATATATAAGGACGTTGCAAGTGGTTCTGGACTGTTACAATTGTATGTTAACGCTTGAAACTTGAAGAGTTCCATAGTCAGCTATATAAAACGCATTGTAGCTTTGTATAGTCTCTCTACACTTCGGGTTAGTGTGTGCTAACATCAAGGGGAATCCCTACGCAATCCGCAGATAGAATATAAATTTGGGAAACAAAATACTCTTCCAAACTATGAAAATTACTTGCTATTATATTAAAATCAGCGTGAAATCAGTGTAAAATAAATCTGGGCAGCAAGCTATAATGCAGATTTACACTTAGATAATTAAGTCTGCCTTGGAAACCATGAAAATCTGTTGTGAAACAGTTCAAATATTCCCTTAAATGGTCCAGATCTGCTTGGAAAAGAACAAAAAATAATAAGCTCAAAGTCTGGAAATTAACCTCTGTGATTGTAGTTTCTTTAATTATGTGGGTGATGGAGTTGAAAATCAGTTAAGTGGGAGATTTCAAATGTCAATTGATTGAATAAATTCAAAAAAATAAGCCAACACATCAATGAAATTTAGACACCAAATAAGATAGCACATTTATTCCAAATCTGCAGGTAAAATGTTTGGAGATATTGACTTTAACCCTAAAGCACTCTAGGGGATGTCAAATTTGTCTTACCATGTCCAATGATGAAATCACTTGAACAGTATGAAAGTGACCTGTAACTCTCACTGAATTATACGTTCTCTCACACTCACTCAAATTGAAAGAATGGTCCAGATCTGCTTGGAAAAGAACAAAAGACAATAAGCTCAGAGTCTTGAAATTAACCTCTGTGATTGTAGTTTCTTTAATTATGTGGGTGATGGAGTTGAAAATCAGTAAAGTGGGAGATTTCAAATGTCAATTGATTCAAAAAATTCAACTAAATAAGCAAACACATCAATGAAATTTAAACACCAAATAAGATAGCACATTTATTCCAAATCTGCAGGTAAAATGTTTGGAGATATTGGCTTTTAACCCTAAAACACTCTAGGGGATGTCAAATTTCTCTTACCATGTCCAATGATGAAATCACATGAACAATATGAGAGTGACCTCTAACTCTCACTGAAAAATACATTCTTTCACACTCACTCAAAATTGAAAGAATGGTACGAGAACACAAGTCAAGAAATGAATAGGGGTATAATTCTCACTATCCCTCAAAATCTTATAAACTAAGCTTGGGGTGTCTACAAAGACTATCTCTATGAGTAGAACAAATAAAAATAGCGAGAAGTCATAGAAAAAAGCTTTCATGGAAGGTTCATGAGGTAGATAAGAAGAATGCCTCACAATAAACATAAGTCCTGCCAATAATAAGCCTTCATAGGTGTGCCTTAGCCCCTATAATCGTTGAGGTGTAAAGATAGAATTCCTATTTGCCAAGAAAAGGACAAGTAAAATGCCCCACTCTTTGAATATAGATCAAGCTTTTGTAATATAACTTTTGCCTTTAAATAAAGACCAAGTGATGTATTTCAAAATAGCATATTGCATGATGAGGTGAGAGGACTTGTTTAGAGTGAATCCTCCTAGTATAAAATAGCATGTGTCAATCATCTCGATGATCTAACTAGTACATTTGTAAAGTTTTACTACATAAAAATAAATTATATTGCTTTGTTCATCCATTGTTAGCCTTGTTGAAGCTTGAGACAACCCAAAGCTTAACTATATCAATCATCTCGATGATCTAACTAGTACATTTGTAAAGTTTTACTACATAAAAATAAATTATGTTGCTTTGTTCATCCATCTATAGCCTTGTTAAAGCTTGAGACAACCCAAAGCCTAACTATATCCTAACTAAAGTAACTAAACTGAGTTTCCCACCACCCAGGAAGTTCGTTCGTCACTTGATGCAAAATCCTCGAGTTTGATATTATATGAGTTAGTTTGATGCAATTTGAGCAATTAGTAGTGAAGTTATATGATTGCGATACAATTGCTGGTTGATGGTAGGTTATTTTATTATTTTAATATATTGTTAATATATTGTTTGTAACATCCAGTTCCACTGAGCACATTTTATTCTGACCTATTCTTTGAGGACACTTGCGAGCAAGTGAACACATTATGATTATGCTTTGATTATGAGTCATATTATGATGTCATTGTGATTATATGTTAATTTCGAGATGTATATATATTGACGGGTATTATTGATGAGTTTTCCTAAGTGCACAAGATACATGACAGGTTGAGGATGTTGATGGCATCAACAAACTTCCTTGGACTTCGGATTGAGTTAGGGAGTGGACTTGTACTTAGTTTCAGTATTTGATTTACACACATGTGATTTTACATGATGATTTTAGTATGGCTATTATGCTAATAGATTATTGACATTTCCCTTGTTAGTGGATGCAACGTGGTGATGCTTGCTAATCCGACTCACATAAGGAGTAAAGGGGCCATACACAGAAACCAAACAGATGAGGGAGAGGTGTGGCAACGTCCCTGTTACAACCTACTAGCACTCCCTCTTTGACCTGAACGCATGGTTAATGATTACCTCGTTTCGATAGGTCCATGATGTCGTGAGGGCAATACATTTCTTTTGTTAGTGGATGCAACGTGGTGACGCTTGCTAATCCGATTCACATAAGGAGTAAAAGGGCTATACACAGAAACCAAACAGATGAGGGGGAGGTGTGGCATTGTCCTTGTCACAACCTCCTAGCACTCTTGCTTTGACCTGAACGCCTAGTTAACGATTACCTCGTTTCGATAGGTCCATGATGTCGTAAGGGCAAACTGAGACAATCGCTCATGATGAATTCTAAGGGGCGCACAATAAGGCAAAATCCTTATTCCTTAAACAACCCTTAGTCTCTCACAAGGTCTACCAAGTGGAGTGTTGACTCGAAGTGTCAGACAAACTTCCAAACTAGTCAAAGGCGAGTGGCACCCTTGGAGCACGAAAGTGCGTCTTGAAGAGCACATGGCGCAAACATAATGTGAGTGAATAAACAATTCACAGTTTTTATGCGTTTCTATTCGAGTCAATAATCGAATAAAAACTAAATTTTGATGATCGATTAAAAATGATGAAATTAGTATAGTTCTCTGAATTGTGTATTGTTGAAATTGCAATTTGTAAGGTCTGATAATTGAAGGAAAACTGTGAATTTAGTATAGCTCTCTAAATTTTTTTATTGATGAAGTTGCAATCGTAACTTTTGTTAATTGAAACAAAACTACAATTTTAGTATAGCTCTGTGAAAGTTTATGTAAAAATAAACTCATACAGGTTTTTGATAAAAGAGGGGTGTTGATTCGTATAATCTATGTTGATTATGTCGTCGTATGGTAGTATGATTGTTAGTCAAACTACTCTGGTTATACATATAATATATTTATGACGATTATGTCGAAACAATATTCCAAAGGCATCCATCCGTCTTTGATCTTTTGAATGCAAGTTATGACACTTTGTTCTCAACCGAGTAATGATCGCCCTTGATGTTTTTCATGTTGGCGATGTCCATTCCATTTCCATCCTAAAGTATTATTAGATCTGAGATAAGGGACATCTGTGCAGTTGCACCTTACTGTACCTTCCACTTAAATTTGGCAAAGGGGTTGATACTGTTAAACGGTGACAACAACGCGTAGGTTAGGCGACGGTCATTCTTCCACAAGCGTAGAATCTGGTTGTTGTTGAAACAAACAATCGTAAATAGAATCAGATTGTTTTGTAATTAATGAATTCAGTTTCTTGAAACTGTGAGAGGAAGAATATAAATTCATGTATGTCTACAGAGGTTAGACAGTGATATGTATGGAGTGAGTTGTTGTAACTCTTCTTGCTAAGAACAATAAGAAAACCGATACCTTGCTTGGTGGACATAGCCCAAAGGTGGGTGAACCACATAAACTTCTGAGTTCTTGTCTTGCCATCTTATATTTGATTATGATCTGTTTATTTCCTGCGTATTAGTTTAGGGTTGTGGCTGGGTTAACAAGAAATGGTATCAGAGCCAGTCATTGGCCACAGAAAATGCAGTGGCGCGCATCCAAGGCATGTTGTTTTGTGGAGGAGCATGCAAATCAGGTTCTGATTAGTGGAGGAGCATGCAAATTAACATTGGTTCGGTCAATGTGTGGGGAGCGCTGATAAGAAATCAGTGCTGGGCTCCTCTAGTGAAGGGAGTGTTGGTTCTCCTCTGGACTTACGGTATTTTTCAAAATTGAAATCAATGTCGGTCTATGGTCGAGAAGAGAGCACTGACTTTGCCCGCTGCACAAGGACGTGAGAGGTGCGAATGGTATGTATGGGATGAATCTTTGTTTTTTAAAGAGCGAATATTTTATGCATAAAAACGTGGAGGATCCACTTTGTCTTATTATGCATAAAGGATATGAAATATTTTTTTTTAAGAGTTGAACTTTTGTGGATTTGGTAAAAAGTTTTATTAAGGTATAAAAATATTTTTTAAATATTTTTAAAAGCCTTTTCACCATTAGGTTTTATTAGCTTGGTTTTATAAGTAGTGGTTTTGGAGTTTTTTTTCTTCTGCTAATGATGAAAACTCAGAGTGCTAAGTTTGAGATCGAGAAGTTCAATGGAAAAAACAATTTTGAGATCTAGAAGGTGAAGATGCACGATCTACTCGTGCAACAAGGCATGGTGAAGGCGCTTTTGGGAAAGTCAAAGAAACCCGTGACCATTTCAGATGAAGAGTGGGAAGAGATCGATGTGAGAGCACTGAGTTCCATACGTCCTTGTTTAGTCGATGATGTTTCGTTGAACATTGTTACAGAGAAGACAACAATCGGTTTGTGGACGAAGCCGGAAAGCTTCTATATGATGAAATCATTGACGAACAAGATCTTTCTTAAAAGAAAATTGTACAGTTTGCGCATGAAGGAAGGTACAAAAATAACTGATCATTTAAATACTTTTAATACTCTTTTAGTCCAGTTGACTAGCATGGGAGTGAAGTTCGAATTTGAATACAAGGCGATTACATTATTGTGTTATTTGCCCGAGTCATGGGATCACTTTGTTACCTCTATTAGTTTCAGTTCAACATAAAGTATTGAGTTTGATGTTATTGTTGGATCTTTACTGTCTGAGGAAACAAGGAATAAATCCAATCTAGAAACCTCTACATCTGAGGCGATGGTGGTCAGAGGAAGCCCTAAAGAAAGAGGACATGTTCAAAGGGATTTCTCTCGGTCAAAGTCGAAGGGAAAGAAGAGAAAGCTTAAGTGTTAGTTTTGTGGCAAATCTGGACACCTAAAGAAGGATTGTTGGAAGTGACAACAAGCCTCCAAAGAAGATCTTCCAAGAAAGAAGAAGGAAGCAAACACAACTGAAACAGGTTCAACAAGAAGTTCATGTATGGCTGAAGAAGTTTTAACAATTGGTATTGTTTGACGTTATGATCAACAATGGTTATTAGATTCCAGTGCTTCAAATCACATGTGTCTCCATAGACATTGGTTTATTAGTTACCAATCTATAGATGATGTAATTGTTTACATGGGAAATGATATATCATGTAAAGTTGTGGGAATTGGTAGCATTCGAATTAAGATGTTTGATGGATTTGTTAAGATACTCACTGATGTGAGACATGTACCTGACCTTAGGAAGAACCTAATCTCTTTGGGAGTCTTAGATACCGGAGGATATAAAACTACTATTCAAGGTGGAGTTATGAAGGTCTACAAATGAATCCTACTGGTTATGAAAGCGAAGAAGGTTGGAAACTTTTTTCTATTAAAAGGAAGAACCAAGTCAGATCATGCGACAACTGTATCCGAGAATGATAGTGTTTCTGTTCGATTGTGACATCAACGGTTGGGCCATATGAGCGAAATAGGATTGAAGGTATTATTTGATCACAAGTTACTTTCTAGTCTAAAGTCTTTAAAGTTAGATTTCTACAAGCACTGTATTTATGGAAAACATAATAGGCAAATATTTAAAACCGGAAGACACACCAATGAGGGAATCCTTGATTATATCCATTCTGATGTTTGGGGGTACTATTTCTTATGGAGGATTATCATACTTTGTTACTTTTATAGATGATTTCTCTAGGAAGGTGTGGATCTATATGTTGAAAAGAAAGGCCGATGTGTTTATTGTTTTCAAGCAGTTTAGAGCTTTAGTGGAAAAGAGCACTGGTAGGTCCATTAAATGTTTAAGCACTGATAATGGTGGTGGATTTACGTCAATGGAATTTGAGAACTATTGCAAAGAGTTTGGGATTGATAGGCATAAAACCACTGCCTATACTCCTCAGCAAAACGGAGTTGTTGAATGCATGAACATGACTCTTCTAGAGAGAGCAAGGAGTATGATGAGTAACGCAAACTTGCAGCAAGAACTATGGGCATAAGCAATATCTACAACTTGTTATTTGGTGAATCGATCACCATCAACAACAATAGAGTGCAAGATTCCAAAAGAGGTATGGACAGGTCACCCTTGTAATTATTCTAATCTTAAAGTTTTTGGTTGTGAAGCCTATGCCCTAATTGTGAAACATCTGTTATCACTCCAGGAAACTCTCCTAGGCTGTAAGTCAGAGATGCCTGGCAACTCACTCTTTTTGGGAACTATTTTCTTAATAATTGATGTGGTTTTTTGGATCAAGATGAATATCTAGGGACTGGACTGTGTCTTTAAGACTGTCTAGTAATATCAAATATCACAAGGCCTTCTAAGAATGCAATCAGACAAGGGTTGATCAAATAGAAGAGAAGATAGTTGTTGAACCAGATTATACTCATATAAAACAATAAGCACAATGGGTTTAAAAACTAAGGCAATAACTTATGATTCTTAACTTAATCAATCAATTAGTGAGATGACAGTCACATGTAGATTGAATAAGCGTCAATAAAGAAATCATTCACTCATAAGATATTATAGAACATAAAAGAAAGGTCCGAAAACACAGATGAAGGAAGCTTGCAATGTTTCATATATTAAGAATAAGTCTCATTTACAGTAGCAGCATATAGAACCCAAAATTGAACCCTTGGTTCATATTCTACCTAAGCTTTATAGCTTTACAAAGTAGTTCTGAGATCCTGAAAACAAGGATCAAATATACTAAAGATAATAACTCTAAATTTAGTTGCAAAAGATGTGGGATGATCCCCAAAAATGAGGTCAATCCCAGATTTCATGGTCTTTCTCTCTTGTTGATTGTTGGTGAAGTGCAGGATAGCCTCCCAAGGCTAAATGATGACTCTCCAAGAGAGACAAATTCAAATCTGTTGAGGTGGCGAAGTGTCCTGATTTTCTGTCTTTGTCAAAGATATAAAAAACCTTTGAAACACCTCCTCTTTCCATAATCTGTCAAAAATAACTGTTGGATTTGTCTTGATAATTCATCAGATGTTCATTCGAAAAGATTTCAAACCTTTTCAACTCAAAAAACTTCGATCTGTGTAAAAACTTGATCATTTTGAACATGACTGGCTTTCGGTGGTTAACTTGGAAAGCTTCTGGGTGGGTTAACTACCGAAAGCACCACTTTCGGTGGTTAATGAACAATCGTCCTGTTCGCCTAAACCACCGAAACTTCATCTTTGAGAAAATTTCAGAATTGCAAAAAATGCTAACCTTGGATCCCTTTTTGATGCTCATAATTTCTTATATGAGGCAGCCCTTGTTCGTGCAGACCTGCGAACTTCTACTGGTTGTGTGGGGGGTTCTGGTGTGTCCATCATGGTCGTGGCTAAGTTAGCCAGAGTTTCCAATCCAGTCTGCTCCTCTGCTGGTGATTGAAACTCTTTTAACTTCAACCTCAGAATCCTAAGCTGTCTATACAACTTCATGTTTTCTCTGATCAATACCCTGTTTCTGTCTTTAATTTTGTCATGCTTCTCTTTGAGGGTTTGATTCATTTTGAACAGTTCTGCATTTCTGCCAGTGAAGTCTGTATTAGCTTTTTTAATCACCCTTTCTAGGACTTCCATTTCATAAACCTGTTGTAGGAGCTTGCTGATTTTCCGTGATCTAGCTGTTTTAGGCTTGCTTGAGGAGGCTTCTGCTTCTGGTTGACTGTGGGCCTCTGGAGGACTTGGTGATGGTAGATTTGAACAATAGTCTGCACCCTGTTCAGTCTGCATGTTATCCTGTGTCTTTGCCACCTCTTGTTCTGGTTCTGAATCACTGTAAGGTAGGTTTAGAGGGTTATTTCCTGTGGCAGGGTTTTTAGACTACTTACCTTCAAACTGCAATTTTCTTTTGATTCCTTTCTTCTTGCCAGGGGATGATTTTGTGGGATCTCTTGGTGGTGAGATTCCTTTCCTTTTCCTATGACTGCTTTTGGGAGTAGGAGTCTTTCTGCCCCTGGCCTTCTTAGTTTCTGCCTTTGGTGTTCTTTCTGTTTGAAATTCATTCCAAAACAAAAAGAAGCCCCATTCAACCTGTTTCGTCTGCAAAGCTTCTCTTACAAGAAGAGTAATAAGCCCTTGATGTGATAATCTGCTGGCAACCTTAGCAGGCTGGGCTTTCACTTGTCTTGCCATCTTCGTTAGGGTTTTGTGAAAGAAGTAAGGCAGGTTTATAGGTTCTATGCCTGTGAAATGATTTAGAAGTTTAAAATGATAAAACATTACCTTGTTGTAGCGCCCCTCACAAGTGATATACACCAAAATTGCTTTCAACAGGGACTGCCACTTTGGTTCCAAATAAGACATTGGAATATCCTTCTTCCAGATCAAATCTTTATGTACCGGTAGCAAATATGACCTGAATTCGATGTTTGAAGGTATGGTAGTCTTGAACCAAAAGTCTCTCGATTTGGGTAAACCTGTGTACTCAACAATGGCTGCTTCGTCAATGATAATCTCCTCCTTGCCTACTTTAGCAGTCCTTCCATCATAGGAAATAGCAAAAGATTCGGCCACCTGTTGGTGAAATTTGGTTAATTTCTCACAGAATGCAAAAACTCCGGTCTGTTTGAAAAATTCGGCCACCTCCGGGTGAGCTTCTAAATACCAAACTCCATCTACCTCAGATCTCAAAGCTGGCCCTGCTTTCGACATGGGTCAATGTTGAGTGTGCCTTTCATTATGGGAAGCTGGACGTCTAGGGAGACAATGATTCTAGAAATTAGGTACACAACGAATATCACTCATGAAAAACCGGTGGAACAGGGTGACAAACATTAGGATAACCGAGTTCAAAAACTGACCCAGTTTCGGACGACAATTTGACTGAGAATATGCCGAAACTTTAGATTTTCGGTGGCATTTTCATTTTTGAAACTGAAAGAGGATAGATTCTGAGCTTACCTGATAACCCGACTAGGCTTACTTGACTCGAGAGTGCTCGCTAGATTCTAATGGCGCTTTGACAATCACTAGAGGAAACATGATTAGGATCTCTGAAAATACGATTGACTGATGAAATCGCAAACTCACGGTTATCTCAGCAATCTCCGGGATTCATAATGACTCATCGAGGATTCAATGAAGGAGTAACCAGATCATGATGGCTAGTGTACTTGCGACTGAAATGGAGGGAGGCTCCGTGAAATCATACATGAAAATCACCGCCGTGTTTGGATTTTGAAAAGACCAATGTGGTTGAAAGGACACAGAGGCTTCAAAATTTTCGGATAGACACCACGAACGTGCATACCTTCCACCATGGCGAGCTTTTGGCGGTTATGTTTTAATCATTGCGCCAACTTGACAGCTGGCTCGTGCGAAAGCACGGGCTTTCCATTTTTATTGTTGAAACACTTTCGGTGGTTAATCGCCTTCTTGCTTCGACCCCTTAACTATCGGGAACAAAGATTTTCGGTGGTTAATGAGCACATTTGAGGCTCGCCTAAACCACCGAAACCTGAGATTCTGATTTTTTCTTGACCAAACCAAATCCAAAATTTCTTTTGAGTTTATTTTCAAAATACAGACTCTCTAACCTACTTACAAAAATTTAGATCACAACCTATCACCTCAAAAAGCAAAAATCCACCAATTTATTTGAGGAGATAACACTGTCAGTGTTATCTCCTCAAATAAATTTGTGGAAATTTTGCTTTATGAGGTGATAGGTTGCATCTAAATTTTATTCCTAAATTTTTGTAAGTAGGTTAGAGAGTCTGTATTCTGTAAATAAACTTAAAAGAGACTTTGGATTTGGTTTGGTCAAGCAAAAGTCAGAATCTCAGGTTTCGGTGGTTTAGGCGAGCCTGACAGGCGCTCATTAACCAACGAAAGCTTCTGTTCCCGACAGCTAAAAGGTCAAAGCAAGAAGTGTGGTTAACTACTGAAAGCGTTTTCACGGTAAAATGAAAAACCCGTGCTTTCGCACGAGCTAGCTGTCAACTTGGCACAATGATGAAACGTAACCGCCGAAAGCTTGTCAAGTGGAAGGTTTGCGTGCTCTGATGGTCTCTATCCAAAATCTCAAGCTCCTGCTGTCTTTTCGATCACAATTATCATTTCAAAATCTACACACGGCGACATCACTGAAATTCATGCACTGTGGTCATGAAGCATCCCTCCATTTCAGTTGCAAGTACAGGATCCATCATGATCCCGTTAATCCCTCATTAAATCCTCATACAATATCATTTTGAATTCCGCAGATTTCTGAGACAGTCGTGGGTTCGTAGTTTCATAAATTGAACGCATTTCCAAAGATCCTGATCCCGTTTCCCCTGGTGATAATCAAAGCGCCACTAGAGTTCAGCGATCGCTCGAGAGTCAAGCAAGCCAGTGCGACTTATCAGGCAAGTCTAAAACTTGTTTTCTTTCATATTTTCAAGATTACCACCGAAAATCTAAAATTTCGGCATGCTCTCAGTCAAATCGTCATTTGAAACTTGTCTAGCATTTGAGCTCGGTTATCCGAATTTTGCGTCACCCTGTCTCACCGGTTCCTCCCTGAGATATACCTTCTGCGTTTCTAAATTCTAGAAGCTTTGTCCCCCTGGACACTGAGTTTCCCATAGTCACAGGTGCATAGAATATTGATCAATGCCGAAAGCAGGTCCAGTGTTGAGGTCTGAGTTAGATGGGGTTTGGTACTTGGAAGCGCACCCAGAGATAGTAGAGTTTTTCAAACAAGAAGGGGTATTCACATACTGTGAAAAACTGACCCATTTTCATCAACAAGTAGCTGAAGCTTTTGCAATTACATATGATGGAAGATCTGCCAAGATTGGGAAAGAAGAGTTTATTATAGATGAGGCCTCTATAGCAGAGTTTACAAGTCTTCCACGGACAGGGGACTGTTGGTTTAAATCCACGCTGCCATCAAATGTAGAATTCAGATCATATTTGTTGCCCATTCACAAAGACTTGATTTGGAAGAAGGATATTCCAATGTCCTTTTTAGAACCTCGGTGGCATGTATTGTTAAAGGCAATTTTTGTTTACATACCTGTGAGGGACGATATAACAGAGTAATGTTTTATCATTTTAAGCTTCACAATCATTTCACAGGTAGATAACCAATAAATCTACCGTTCTACTTTCACAAGACTCTTACTAAAATGGCCAAACAGGTTAAAGCCAAACCTACTAAGGTCGCTGGTAGACTATCTCACCAAGGGCTCATCACTCTTCTTGTCAGGGAAGCTCTGCAGAGAAAAAATCTGGAATGGGGTTTCTTTATTTTCTGGAACGAATTCCAAACAGAGAAACCACCAGAGGCCGAGCCTAAGAAGACCAGCGGCAGAAAGACTGTTACTCCCAAAAACAGTCATAGGAAAATGAAAGGTATCTCACTACCAAGAGATCCTACAAAGTCATCCTCTGGTGAAAAGAAAGGTATCAAAAGAAAATTGCAGTTTGAAGGTGAACAGTCTAAAGACCCTGCTACATGAAACAACCCTTTAAATCTACCTTACATCGATTCAGAACCATAACAAGAATTGTCTGAGACTCAGGATAAGGTGCAGACTAAACGGGGTGCAGACCATTGTTCAAATTTACCTTTACCAACTCATACTGAGGCACACAGTCCATTAGTGGCAGAACCCTCTTCAAGTAAGCCTAAGAAAGCTAGATCACGAAAGATCAACAAGCTCCCGCAACAGGTCTACGAAATAGAAGTCCTGGAAAGGGTAATAAAAAAAGCTAATGCAGACCTAATTGACAGAAATGCAGAGCTGTTCAAAACAAACCAAACCCTCAAGGAGAAGCATGACCGGATTAAAGACAGAAACATGGGATTGATCAGGGAAAATATGAAGCTGTATAGACAACTGAGGATTCTGAGGTTGAAGTTAAAGGAGTTTCAATCACCATCTCATGAACAAACCGGATTAGAAACCCTAGCTAACTTAGCCACAACCATGGTAGACACTCCAGAGCCTTCCACACAACCAATAGAAGTTCGTAGGTCTGCACGAACAAGGGCTGCCTCAGCCAAGAAACCTTGAACATCAGCAAGGGAGCCGAGGTAAGCGTTTTTGCAATTTTGAAGTTTTCTCAAAGATGAAGTTTCGGTGGTTTAGGCGAACATGACGACTGTTCATTAACCACCGAAAACTGGACTTTCGATAGATAATTCACTCAAGAGCTTTCTTAGTTAACCACCGAAAGCTTGTCATTTCCAGAATGATCGAGTTTTTACACAGATCGAAGTTTTTCGAGCTGGAAAGGATTGAAACTTCTTCTAATGAACATTTGATGAATGATCAAGATGAATCCAATAGCTATTTTTGATAAATCATGGTAAGATGAGGTGTTTCAAAGGTTTTTGGCATCTTTGACAAAGACAGAAATTCAGGACAGTTTCTCACATCAACAGATTCAAATTTATCTCTTTTGGAAAGTCAACATTCAGCCTTGGGAGGCTATCCTGCACTATACCAACACTCAACAAGAGAGGAAGACCAGAAAATCTGGGATTGACCTCATTTTTGGGGATCATCCCACATCTTTTGCAATTAGATTTTGATTTACTATTTTTAGCTTATTTGATCCATGTTTTCAGGATCTCAGAACTGTTTTGTAAAGCTATAAAGCTAAGGATAGAAGATGAACCAAGGGTTCGACTTTGGAGACTTATTTCATATTATGTAACTCAAAACTTCTCATTGTCATATGGAGTAATACAAGCTTCTTTTGCCATAATTTGTTCAGATTTCATCTTCTTGTCTATTCTGTACTTGCACCTGGATATTATATTCATGCTGTTATGCTTGTCTATGCTCGATAATTGTCATCTTATCACTGCATTCATAAGTTTAACTCTGCAAGTATTCTTGTGATTATTGTAATTGGCCATTCATATATGCTTATATGTGATTCTGCTGATATAATAGTTATTTCTTCATCCATCCCTTTATTTGTAAACTCTCTGAACATTTGTGGTTGAAAGCCTTGTCCTTCTTGATGTGTTTATGCATGATTTGAGTGAAGAAGTGATTCAGTCCTCCGACTTGATCCAAACCCACACTTTTTATTGAGAAAATAGTTACCAAAAGATTAAGTTACCAGGCATCTCCGACTTATAGCCTAGGAGAGTTTCCTGGAGTGATAACAAATTGGTGTCGTTGCCGGGGAGAGGAGATCGAAGCTCAGCTTCCTTGGGAGACGACATAGCTCCAGTTTTGATGATAGACAAAGTTTGGACATCATTCGGGTTGTAATTTTCTATCTGGCGACTCCATTGAAACGAAGTGGCTCCAAAAAGAGCTCACACCAGGGCGAACCAAGAAGGCCCACTGACAACACCAGTTCCTGATCCTGAGAAGATCATCAGTGAGGATAAAGCTTTGCAAAGACAGGCTTCCGGATCTGCAAAGGCAGTAGATTCAGGTATTCAAACCGACACTCCTCCTTTCATATCTAAAAAACCTCTAGTTGAATCCCCTGCAGCTGAAACTCATAATTCTCAGGAAATTGAAAATTTATCTCAAGTTTCTAAGGTAGTAGAACCTTCATTTTCTTCTAATATTACTAACTCTGGTCTTGAGGTTGATGTTTCATCCCATCCAAAAGAATTGAATACAAAATCCTTTCAACAGAAAGAAACTTCTTCCTCATCTTCTTTGGATTCCTCACCCATCAAACCTTCGAAAGGTGTTCTATATACTCACATTAATCTGCCTGTTCTTGAAGATATTCTTCATGATCTGTCCTCTAAGGGAGAAGAAAATTTAGCCTTGTTACTCGGTCAATTTTATAAAGCCTCTTATTTTTCACCTATTTCTGAAACTTCTGCTCAAGGTGTAGTGAGACAACCATTCTATTCTAACTCAGACAACCCATCTCCCCCGTCATCTCCTACGAGTTCCTCGTCTGTGTCAATCACCAAGACTGCCATGGTTGCCCCTTTGACCAAGATGGAACAGATTTTGGCAAATAGATACGCCCCACTTGTATTGCCAAATCCCTTGTCTGTTATGCCAATCAGAGACTATCAGAAATATATGCCAAAGTTTACAGGAGCAGGGGATTATACTGCTGAAGAACATATTGAAGCTTTTTATGCTTATGCCGAAAATATCAATATTTCAGAAGAAGATGTGTGGACTAGAGTTTTTGTTCAGAGCTTGGATGGTCAAGCTCGAAAGTGGTTCAAAGAGCTACCAGCAAACTCGATCACAGGTATTGAACAATTAGATGAGGTATTCTTGAAACACTGGGGAGAAAGAAGAGATCTGTTATACTACATTTCTGAGTTTGGAAATTTGAAGAGAGAAGATGGAGAGTCGGTCTCGGACTTCATCAAGAGATTCAATAGGATGTTTGGCAAGATCCCTGCAAAGATTAAACCAAGCGACACATCGACAAAGATCACATTCTCTGCTGCCATTGATCCAGATTTTTGTCTAATTCTTAGAGAAAGACGATCAACCACACTTGCTTTAATGCAAGATGTCGCCCTCGAGGTTGAATCTAACATTACAGCATCTTAAAAGCTTAAAGGAAGGGTTGAGAGGAAGAAGTCTGTTGTTGAGTCCTCATCTTCTTCTAATAGTAAAATGGAAAAGATGACGAAGATGTTGGACAGTCTGACATCTGAAATGTCAAAATTGAAGGTTCAGAATCAACAACCAGCAAGGGCAAAAGAGCCAAATGCTTTTGCCCCGAGAAATCCAAATGCTTTTCCTTACAGAAGGAATAATCCACAAGTTCAGATCCTTCAAAGAGATAGAAATGCAGTTGATGATCAGAGGATCAGACCACCTTTTCAAAATGCAATATTAGATGAAGAGCAACAACCATCTCATGATGAAGTCGAAGATGCAGATGAAATAAACTGTTTTGGTCATGAAAATGATTCTTCATTTTTGACACAGGTAGACTATGAAGAAGCCCTGATGGATCAGCAAATTCAAGAGGCAAGCGTTGAAGGATCTGTTTACTTGACAGATGATCAGAAAGGTTACAACTTAAGATCCAAGAGTGCTGGTCCGAAACCACCCATTGCTGCTCCTGTGAAGAACAAGGAAGTTGCTGCTTTTGTGAAGAGTAAAGAGGTTGCTGCCAAGCAACCTCCCACTCCCGAAAAACAGACCCCCCCTCCTGCAAAACAACAGAAGAAACAAACTCAGCCCCCAGCCAAGGAGCAAGTCAGTCTCAAAGCTCCTTCCAATGAGGTAAAGGTTTCAGACATACCGTCTTTCTCTTTTAATTTTGAATCAAAAATTTAGAAAGTTAAGATACCTATGCCTTTAACTGAACTCATGAAGAATGAAAATTTTAAATTAGCCATCCTGAAGTCTCTTGAGCCAAAGACCTCTTCATCTGATGATTTTGTTAACCTACAAGATGATAAGCCTACAGTAACCATAGGGCCTATGATAGAAGACCGAGATGATTCTTGTCCACCATTCTAGATATCCTTAAATGTCCATGACAAAATCCTTCACAATTGTTTGCTTGATTCCGGGGCATCACATAATCTTATGCCAAAAGCGGTGATGGATGAGCTTGGTCTGGAGGTCACCAAACCATATCATGATCTTTTCTCCTTTGATTCTAGGAAAGTCAGATGTCTTGGCCTCATCAAAGACCTTGTTATAAACCTTGCTTAATTGCCAATGAGAAGCATGGCTATGGATGTGGTGGTTGCTGATATTCCACCTAAGTTTGGGCTTCTCTTGTCTCGCCCATGGGGAAAAAGGTTAGGAGGTACCTTGCAGATGGATCTGTCATATGCTACGATTCCGGTGTTTGGGGGGGAGCTGAAAAGGCTTTACAGGGAGAACCAACTTGCCTACATCATTAGCGATGCAAAGAATTCTGTAAATCATCCTATCTATGCTGTGGATACAGATTTTGGCTCATGCATCCTTCAGATAGATGATGCTCAATCGACTCCTATGCAGCTTGTGAAGCCTATTGAACAACAGTCTGATGATAAGGACATTTCAGTCTGGACTATGTACTTTGATGGGGCCAGTACTAAAGATTCAGCAGGTGCCGGGGTAGTTTTGATTTCTCCTTCAAAGGAGACTATATCTTTGTCTTTCAAGCTCGACTTCAGAACTACTAACAACATAGCAGAATATGAGGCTTTGCCTTTGGGATTAAACTCGGCCAAAGAGACGGGAATAAAAGGTTTGAAGGTATTTGGAGATGCAGATCTCATTATACAACAGGTAAACAACACCTTCCAAGCCAAGCATGTCAGATTGAAGGTCTACAGGGATGAGGTATGGAAAGTGTGAGATTTTTTTTTTTGTTTTTGAAATTTCATATATACCAAGGGATATGAATAAGCTCGCTGATTCTCTTGCTGTTTCAGCCAACATGTTCATTCCTCCCATGCCCCCTAGGCTCAGTTATGAGATCCAAGTAAAATATCGACCATCCTTACCTGACAATATCAAATATTGGAATGTTTTTGAGGATGATGATGAACTTAACAGATTTCTCCAAGTGGTAGATGAATTTTCTGATATGCATGTTGATCAGCATAATCTAAATGTAGAAGAATCCCAGAAGCCCGAGCTAAAGCAAAGATTGGGTCAACATGATATTGTTCAGCTACCCAACAATTATATACCCCAAGGTTTGGTACCCCTGGAAAGGCTTTTTGACCAAAATGACGTTCTTTACAAGCCAGACAAAAAGGAGAAAGATCCAGTTGTTCACGAGCATAACATAGGGGGTGAAAGCCAGCCCAAACTCATAAATCTGTCTTCCGAATTGACTGCTGATCAGAAGTCCAAATACTACAGTGTTTTGAAGGAGTTTTCTGATGTTTTTGCTTGGAAATATAGTGACCTAAAGACTTATGACCCTGATATTATTCAACATAAGATCCCTCTTGAAAAAGACACCATTCCTTTCAAACAAAAGCTCAGACCTATCAGTCCTCTTCTTCTGCCTGTGATTGAGAGAGAAATTAAAAAGCTTCTCGATGCCAAGATCATTATTCCCTTGAGATACTCCAAATGGATTGTCAATCTGGTGATAGTAAGGAAGAAAAATGGTGAGGTCAGATTGTGTGTAGATTTTAGAAACCTAAACAGATGCTCTAAGAAAGACAACTATCCCCTCCCTAAGATGGAACACTTGCTGCAAAGGATTTCAGGGGCTAATGTCATGTCTTTCCTAGATGGTTTTTCCGGCTATAATCAGATTTCTGTCCACCCTGATGACCAGGAGAAGACTGCATTTACTACTCCTTGGGGTACCTTTATGTACGCCAAGATGCCATTTGGGTTAATGAATGCCGGGGCCACATTCCAAAGGGCCATGGACATAACTTTCGTAGGAGAAAATGACAAGTTTTTCCTCATATATCTTGATGACATCACAGTATATTCCAGCAGTCATGAGGAGCATCTGAAGCATTTGAAAAGAGTGTTCTTAAAATGCAGGCAATTCGGGATCTCATTGAATCCCAAGAAATCCCAATTTGCTCTAAGGAAAGGTAAGCTCTTAGGCCACATCGTCTCAGCAGAAGGTGTAATGATTGATCCAGCTCGGGTAGAGGCAATTCAAAAGCTGTCCTTGCCAAGATCAAAAAAGGACATTCAATCGTTGCTCGGTAAGATAAATTTTGTTAGAAGATTTGTGCCAAATTTTGCCGAATTAGTTAAACACATAACATGCATGCTGAAAAAGGGGTCTGAGATAAAATGGACAGACAATGCAAGAAAGTCCTTTCAGGATATCAAGCAAGCGATCATGGAATCCCCGACTCTGATCAGCCCAGATTACAGTAAGATTTTCTATGTTTTTTCCTTTGCTTCTTATGACACAGTGGCAACAGTTCTGCTACAAAAAGACGATGACAACTTGGATCATCCCGTGGCTTTCTTCAGCAAAACACTCGGGGACACTGAACTAAGGTATGACCCTATCGAGAAACAAGCTTATGCTCTCATAAAAGCTTTAAAATCCTTCAGAATTTATATTCTTCACTGAAAGGTCATCGCATATGTTCCTTCATCTTCCGTAAAAGATGTTTTGACTCAGCCGGATATTGACGGTAAGAGAGCTAGATGGATTACAAAGATGATTGAGTTCAATATTGAAGTAAAGCCCACCAAATTGGTAAAAGTCCTTCATCTTCCGTAAAATATGTTTTGACTCAGCCGGATATTGACGGTAAGAGAGCTAGATGGATTACAAAGATGATTTGAGTTCAATATTGAAGTAAAGCCCACCAAATTGGTAAAAGGCCAGGGCCTTGCTAAGCTTTTAACGGAGGAAAATCATGAGCTGTTGGATATTAATTTTGTAGGAGAAAGTTCAGAAAATTTGCAGACAGAGTTGGCAACGGAAGGACAACATAGCAGTGAACAAGTGGCAGAGCACTTGTCTTCTTGTGAATGGTATTAAGGTATTATACATTTTTTGCAAAAGCTCGAAGTTCCCCCTGAACTTAATATGACTCAAGCTCGGGCCTTTAAAGCTTAGAGCTATCAAATTCTGCATTTACAATAATCTGTTATATTGGAAAGACCCTGCTGGTTTGCTTCTCAGATGCTTAGATAAAGAAGAGTCGATCGAAGTGACACATCAGTTTCATTCAAGTGTTTGCGGCGGTCATCATTACTGGAATACCACTGCCCATAAAATCCTAAGGGCTGGATACTATTGGCCTTTCCTCTTCTCAGATGTGTGTGCATTGGTCAAAGCTTGTGACAAATGCCAAAGATTTACGGGTAAGCAACAACTAAAAGCTTTACCCCTGAGACCTATAGTGGTGAATGGCCCTTTTCAGCAGTGGGGTTTAGATTTTATAGGTGAGATAAATCCTTCATCCAATGGTCAGCATAAGTGGATTTTGGTAGCTACAGATTATTTCACAAAGTGGATAGAGGCGATTCCCACCCGAAATGCTACTCACCAGGTAGTCATGAAGTTTCTCTATGAAAATATTTTGAACAGATTCGGTTGTCCCAAGAGGCTGGTAACAAATAATGCAGCGACGTTTAAAGCGGAAGCATTGGTAGACATGTGTAAATCAATGGGCATCCAGCTGGTACATTCGACCCCCTATTACCCTCAAGGTAATGGCTTGGCTGAATCATCCAATAAGAGCTTGATCAAAATCATAAGAAAACTGTTAGAGGAAAATAAAAAGAATTGGGATTCCAAACTGAAATTTGCTCTGTGGGCAGACAGAGTAACTATAAAAAAGTCCATAGGAACTTCCCCATTCAAATTGGTTTATGGGACCGATGCTATTTTTCCTGTTCAGTTAGTTTTGCCAGTGACTAGGTTCTTTCAGGAAGAGAAAACAGAGTCAAATGACATGGGAAGAAGGATGTTTGATTTGGTGGAACTGCAACAAGCTCGCGAACAGTTAGTGGACAGATCAGAGGCTCATCAAAAGAAGATCAAAAATACTTTTGACAGAAAGGCGAAAGTGGACAATTTTCAGATTGGTGACTGGGTTCTAAAATGGGATGCTCTTAGACAGGATAAAGGCAAGCATAACAAGTTCGATTCTTTGTGGACAGGTCCTTTCATGATTACTCAAGTACATAATAACAACACTTTCATGTTGTAGAATCTGGGAGGCGAATAAATGTTTGGTGGCCCGGTAAACGGGCGATTTTTAAAACTTTATTTTGTCTAAGGCTGTGAAGCCTATACATTGTAATGTTAGTCTTAGTTGTTATTTTTGAATAACTCCATGCCCAATGGAAACAGTAGCAGATAGTTTAGTTTTTATTTTCTTTTTCAGGAAAGGCATTGATTCTATGGTTCTTGAAACCTCACAGGGAGGCATTCATCCCCAATAGGAGCCAATGTTATCTCCTCAAATAAATTTGTGGAAATTTTGCTTTTTGAGGTGATAGGTTGTATCTAAATTTTATTCCTAAATTTTTGTAAGTAGGTTAGAGAGTCTATATTCTGTAAATAAGCTTAAAAGAGACTTTGGATTTGGTTTGGTCAAGCAAAAGTCAGAATCTCAGGTTTCGGTGGTTTAGGCGAGCCCGACAGGTGCTCATTAACCACCGAAAGCTTATGTTCCCGACAGCTAAAAGGTCAAAGCAAGAAGTGCGGTTAACTACCGAAAGCGTTTTCACGGTAAAATGAAAAACCCGTGCTTTTGCACGAGCCAGCTGTCAACTTGGCACAATGATGAAACGTAACCGCCGAAAGCTCGTCAAGTGGAAGGTTTGCGCGCTCTGATGGTCTCTATCCAAAATCTCAAGCTCCTGTTGTCTTTTCGACCGCAATTATCATTTCAAAATCTACACACGGCGGCATCACTGAAATTCATGCACTGTGGTCATGAAGCATCCCTCCATTTCAGTTGCAAGTACATGATCCATCATGATCCCGTTAATCCCTCATTAAATCCTCATACAATATCATTTTGAATTCTGCAGATTTCTGAGACATTCGTGGGTTCGCAGTTTCATAAATTGAACGCATTTCCAGAGATCCTGATCCCGTTTCCCCTGGTGATAATCAAAGCGCCACTAGAGTTCAACGATCGCTCGAGAATCAAGTAAGCCAATGCGACTTATCAGGCAAGTCTAAAACTCGTTTTTTTTCATATTTTCAAGATTACCATCGAAAATCTAAAATTTCGGCATGCTCTCAGTCAAATCGTCATTTGAAACTTGTCTAACATTTGAGCTCGGTTATCCGAATTTTGCGTCACCCTGTCTCACCGGTTCCTCCCTGAGATATACCCTCTGCGTTCCTAAATTCTAGAACCTTTGTCCCCCTGGACACTGAGTTTCCCATAGTCACAGGTGCAGAGAATATTGATCAATGCCGAAAGCAGGGCCAGTGTTGAGGTCTAAGTTAGATGGGGTTTGGTACTTGGAAGCGCACCCAGAGATAGCAGAGTTTTTCAAACAGGCAGGGGTATTCACATACTGTGAAAAACTGACCCATTTTCATCAACAAGTAGCTGAAGCTTTTGCAATTACATATGATGGAAGATTTGCCAAGATTGGGAAAGAAGAGTTTATTATAGATGAGGCCTCTATAGCAGAGTTTACAAGTCTTCCATGGACATGGGATTGTTGGTTTAAATCCACGATGCTATCAAATGTAGAATTCAGATCATATTTGTTGCCCATTCACAAAGACTTGATTTGAAAGAAGGATATTCCAATGTCCTTTTTAGAACCTCGGTGGCATGCATTGTTCAAGGCAATTTTTGTTTACATTACCTGTGAGGGACGATATAACAGAGTAATGTTTTATCATTTTAAGTTTCTCAATCATTTCACAGGTAGAGAACCAATAAATCTACTGTTCTACTTTCACAAGACTCTTACTAAAATGGCCAAACGGGTTAAAGCCAAACCTACTAAGGTCGCTGGCAGACTATCTCACCAAGGGCTCATCACTCTTCTTGTCAGGGAAGCTCTGCAGAGAAAAAAGGTGGAATGGGGTTTCTTTCTTTTCTGGAACGAATTCCAAACAGAGAAACCACCAGAGGCCGAGCCTAAGAAGACCAGCGGCATAAAGACTGTTACTCCCAAAAACAGTCATAGGAAAAGGAAAGGTATCTCACTACCAAGAGATCCTAGAAAGTCATCCTCTGGTGAAAAGAAAGGTATCAAAAGAAAACTGCAGTTTGAAGGTGAATAGTCTAAAGACCCTGCTACAGGAAACAACCCTTTAAATATACCTTACAACGATTCAGAACCAGAACAAGAATTGTCTGAGACTCAGGATAAGGTGCAGACTAAACGGGGTGCAGACCATTGTTCAAATTTACCTTTACCAACTCATACTGAGGCACACAGTCCATCAGTGGCAGAATCCTCTTCAAGTAAGCCTAAAAAAGCTAGATCACGAAAGATCAACAAGCTCCTGGAACATGCCTACGAAATGGAAGTCCTGGAAAGGGTAATCAAAAAAGCTAATGCAGACCTAACTGACAGAAATGCAGAGCTGTTCAAAACAAACCAAACCCTCAAGGAGAAGCATGACAGGATTAAAGACAGAAACAGGGTATTGATCAGGGAAAATATGAAGTTGTATAGACAACTGAGGATTCTGAGGTTGAAGTTAAAGGAGTTTCAATCACCAGCTCATGAACAAACAAGATTAGAAACCCTGGCTAACTTAGCCACGACCATGGTAGACACACCAGAGCCTTCCACACAACCAGCAGAAGTTCGCAGGTCTGCACGAACAAGGGCTGCCTCAGCCAAGAAACCTTGAACATCAGCAAGGGAGCCGAGGTAAGCATTTTTGCAATTTTGAAGTTTTCTCAAAGATAAAGTTTTGGTGGTTTAGGCGAACAGGACGACTATTCATTAACCACTGAAAACTGGACTTTCGGTAGATAATTCACTCAAGAGCTTTCTCAGTTAACCACCGAAAGCCTGTCATTTCCAGAATGATCGAGTTTTTACACAGATCGAAGTTTTTCGAGCTGGAAAGGCTTGAAACCTCTTCTAATGAACATTTGATGAATTATCAAGATGAATCCAATAACTATTTTTGATAAATCATGGTAAGAGGAGGTGTTTCAAAGGTTTTTGGCATCTTTGACAAAGACAGAAATTCAGGACATTTTCTCACATCAACAGATTCAAATTTATCTCTTTTGGAAAGTCAACATTCAGCCTTGGGAGGCTATCCTGCACTGCACCAACACTCAACAAGAGAGGAAGACCAAAAAATCTGGGATTGACCTCATTTTTGGGGATCATCCCACATCTTTTGCAATTAGATTTTGATTTACTATTTTTAGCTTATTTGATCCATGTTTTGAGGATCTCAGAATTGTTTTGTAAAGCTATAAAGCTTAAGGATAGAAGATGAACCAAGGGTTCGACTTTGGAGACTTATTTCATATTATGTAACTCAAAACTTCTCATTGTCATATGGAGTAATACAAGTTTCTTTTGCCATAATTTGTTCAGATTTCATCTTCTTGTCTATTCTGTACTTGCACCTGGATATTATATTCATGTTGTTATGCTTGTCTATGCCCGATAACTTTCATCTTATCACTGCATTCATAAGTTTAACTCTGCAAGTATTCTTGTGATTATTGTAATTGGCCATTCATATATGCTTATATGTGATTATGCTGATATAATGGTTATTTCTTCACCCATCCCTTTATTTGTAAACTCTCTGAACATTTGTGGTTGAAAGCCTTGTCCTTCTTGATGTGTTTATGCATGATTTGAGTGAAGAAGTGATTCAGTCCTCCGACTTGATCCAAACCCACACTTTTTATTGAGAAAATAGTTACCAAAAGATTAAGTTACCAGGCATCTCCGACTTACAGCCTATGAGAGTTTCCTAGAGTGATAACAACATCAACGTTCTAAATTAGATCCAAAATAAAAAAGGCTTATCTTTGTTGGATATGGTGATGGTATTAAGGGGTATAGGTTGTGGGATCCTATTGCCCACAAGATCACCATTAACAAAGATTTAATATTTGATGAATCATATCTCATCAAATCAGATGTAGATGTTCAAATGAAACAGGTAGAAGTACCGAAATATCAACAGATTCAGTTTGAAACTCGTTCAACTATAGATGAAAGTGAACATGAACAAGTTTTTGAAGATGTTCATGAAGAGGTTCCTACAGAAGAAAAGATGGATGATAATGACATTCAACAGATTGTGGATGAACCACAAACTTCCCTAAGGAGGTCTACACGGGTCAGAGTTCCTCCAAGAAGGTATGTTGATTTTGTTTCATCAGTTTCTTTAAGTACTAATGATGATGAACCTTCGTGCTATCAGAAAGCTGTGGAGGGTTCTAACAGTGAAAAATGGAAAGAAGTAATGAAGGATGAAATGAATGCTTTAGTGAAGAATGCTACATGGGATTTGGTAGAACTTCCAAGAGATAGGAAAACTGTAGGTTGCAAGTGGGTTTACAAGCTGAAGAAGGGTGTTGATGATAAGGTAGAAAGGTACAAAGCAAGGCTGGTTACAAAAGGATATTCTCAAAAAGAAGGTATTGACTTTCATGAGATTTTTTCACCAGTTGTTAAAATTGTTTCAATTCAAAGTATGTTGGCATTGGTTGCATTACTTGATTTGGATTATGAGCAGCTAGATGTTAAGACTTCTTTCTTACATGGAGGAGATTTACATGGAACAACCTGAAGGGTTCGTTCAGAATCACAAGAAGAAATTTGTTTGCAGGCTCACGAAATCATTGTATGGTCTGAGGCAGTCGCCTAGACAATGGTACACGAAATTTGACTCTTTCATGATGAGCCAAAATTATACAAGGAGTGAGTATTATCATTGTGTTTACTCTAAGAAATTTAATAATGACATATTCATTATCTTAGTATTGTATGTTGATGATATGCTTTTAGCAAGCAAAAACATAACTGAGATCAACAGGTTAAAGGCTCAAATGGCTAAGACGTTTGATATGAAAGATCTAGGAGCAACAAAGCCGATTTTGGGCATGGAGATATTCAGAGACAAAAGTAATGGTAAGATTTGGTTGTCACAACAAAAGTATGTCGAGAAAATACTTTTGAGGTTTGGTATGTACAGTGTGAAACTAGTTTCTGTACCTTTCGCTTCCCATTTTAAGATTTCTTCAAGTTTATGTCCTAATACAAAAGAAGAAAATGAATACATGTCTCGAATACCGTATGCTAATGCATTAAGAAGTTTAATGTATGCGATGATTAGTACAAGACCAGACATTTCACATGCAGTTTGGGTTGTCAGTAGATATATGGCAAATCTAGGTAAAGAGCACTGGGCAACAATGAAATGTGTGCTTCGGTATTTGAGGGGCACAAGTGATTAGTATATCACCTATAACGATGGTCATGAGTTAGTCTATGGATATGTTGATTCTGATTTTGCAGGTGATTTGAACAAAATGAGGTCAACTTCAGGATATGTATTTACTCTTGCAGGTGGATCTATTAGTTGGATGTCAAAGCTATAGAGCATTGTTGCTTTATCCACTACAGAAGCAGAATACATAGCTGCTTCACATGCTTGCAAAGAGGCGGTTTGGTGAATTGGGAAGGATGCAGGACAAAGTAAAGCTACTTTGTGATAGTCAAAGTACTATTCACTTGGCCAAGAATCCAACCTACCATAGTAAAACTAAACATATTCCTATTAAGTACCATTTTGTAAGACAGGTCATCATCAATGAAGGTAGAGTTTCTCTTGAAAAGGTTCATACAAAAGAGAACTGTGCAGACATGTTCACAAAACCATTACTTTTAGAGAAGCTACAATGGTGCTTGGCTTCTCTTGGCTTGCGGAAAAGGTGATGAACAAAAGAAGGAGCAAGGTATCATGTTAATTGTTGTCAAGGTGGAGATTGTTAAACAATGACAACAATGCGTAGGTTAGGCGATGGTCATTCTTCCACAAGCGTATAATATGGTTGTTGTTGAAACAAACAACTGTAAATAGAATCGGATTGTTTTGTAATTAATGAATTCAGTTTCTTGAAACTGCTGCTGTAACTCTTCTTGCTAAGAACAATAAGAAAACCAATACCTTGCTTGGTGGACGTAGCCTGAAGGTGGGAGAACCACGTAAAATTCTGCGTTCTTGTCTTGCCATCTTATATTTGATTATGATCTGTTTATTTGTTGCGTATTAGTTTAGGGTCATGGTTGGGTTAACAACAGATACCAATTCTGATAGTTTTAGTTACTTCTCTGATGCATTTTCAAGACTCTCTTCGCTAGCCATGAATGTTTAACCAACTTCATCGTGCCATAGGTTACCCTTATCGTTTCAAAAGTTAAATTCTGGACTGTACATGTTTCGTTCTCTGTCTAAACTTTATGTCCACCAGTGCTTAACAAATCTCTAATCGATAACTTTGAGGAATCTAAGCTGCTCCTAGGTTCCTTTGATAGCGGCATTAACACTGCATCTTATTCCAGAATAATCTGAGTTTTCCCCCTATCAGTCAGTAAAACCAAATAAATTGCATCAACAGACTTAACTCTACAAGCACAGAGCCTCCACTGCAGTTATCCTTACTTATCGTTTCCATCCGAGTTATTTTGTCCTTCGCTCACTCTTTCCAAAACTCTTGGAAAGAGTGAGCGAAGAAATTCAATTAATGATAGAATGGACATATTCTTACAAGAAATTCAATTAATGATTGTCTTAAGACTATATTGTTATTAGATTTAATTATAATTGTTAAGTGAACTGGAATTATGAATATCATTTAGGCCGTAGTTATGGTGGGGTTGTAATTATGATTTTACATCCATGTTTATGTTTTAGTAATTGCGATTGGCAACTATGTAAATTAATTGCACTTAATATATATTAGATTTTATAACTTCATATATATATATATATATATATATATATATATATATATATACAAAGTATTTATTAATTTACATTCAAGCCAAATCTATAATTGAGTGATGTAAGATTTCTTCCAGTAAAGAGAGTTAAGACTTAGATCCATTATCATACTATGGAAGGGATTATCCTTAGATTTTTCCACTTACTACAATAACTATGTACATATATATCTTATGTTAATGAGATACTGGAGTATAAATTATAATACTAATACGAAAGTCACTTTGAAACTATTTGTAATTAAGTTATATCCCAAATTTTGCACAAAATTGTACAATAATAATTGTTGATTTTACTCTCTATTGTGTTCCAAGTTAGATAGGATGGTATTAGATCTTTATTAGACATGCTCTTAATGAATGAACCATTAGGTTATTTATGGTATGTTATTGCTAAATGGATGTCATTGAAGATATATTCGACAATGAGAAGTCTCTTATAGTAATTCATCTCATGATTAATTAGATTTAAAGTAAATTCTTTTAAGTATTATCCTGCAAAAATCTTGTTCATTTAAATTGGGTAGTGAAGTCATGTTATAGTTCGTATTTTAGATCATAAAAAAGTTAGGTAATTGATCGGTGGTTGCGTTTTTTTTCCACAGAAAAAAAGCGTAATTCTATTCATCCGAAGAGAACCAAATTACATTTTGTAGGTGCTTTAAGCACGACCCAAACATGGGAAACATAGATCATAAAATAATAGTCAGAAAAGGCTAATGAGTTGGCTGATAAGGCACAAAAAAGTATACAAATTAAGGAGATGAGAACAATCCTGAAAGAAACAATATATGTCCAGAAAACCACACAAAATTCCACCATAGAGAAGCACTTCGAAATAGAAGTCCCAAATAGAAGACCCTGGAGATAATATGGGCCAGGTCAGAGCGGTATGAAGCTCCCACATCAATGGGGCATACATCAAATCCTGAACAAACCAGCGCTAGTGACTAGATGGACCAGGTCAGAGCGGTATGGAGCTCCTTCAACATCTGGGCATACATCAAACCCTTAACATACCAGCACAACCAGAGAGAGGAACTGTAGACTGATGGAGTAGCCCCCCCCCCAAAACCTGCTGAGAGCGGGCAACGAGATGAACCCCAAAGAAAACCTATATGCAGGACATACCATATATGAGCGACATACATATCTCTCTAAAAAGAGAGGATCCTAAACTCCAAACCCCAACTACAAAGGATCTGAAACTCGGCACCAGAAAAATTGTAGCCAAACCCACAGAGGAGAGGGTATGCATCTGGCCCTGAACGACCCTGAAAACTTAAAGGGAAAACAAAGAAGCATCGTGAAAACCCGCCAAAGGAGAGGCCACCCACAGTCGAAACAAACGACAAGACTGCAAGAAATCTCGAAACAACACAAGACAAGCCAAAGATAGATATGAGGCTAGAACACTACAACTCGAGGAGAACCGCACGAGCAAACATGACCACCATAAAATAAATCCCCTCATCCATAATAGAGAGCTTGATCTGCACGTAACAAAACCATAGAACAAACAATGAGCAATAAACCTCCTCGTAGAAATGAATCCATGAAAACTGCAGCCATAAATGTCAAACCATTGCCTCCAACCAGAGAGAAGCTCGAACCGCGTGCAAATATCAATCGACAGGAAGGGAGGAAACCACCCCGTAGGAAAAAAACCATGAGAGATAGACGTCGATTCAGGGAAGAAATGTCGTGGAGAAGATGGCTTACGAGCGAGAGAGAGTGCTGCAAAAATCCGCACTCGAGCATCCGAAGAGAAAGGAATAACGATGGGTCTGCGACCAGGGAAATCCTAGCCACAAACACTATCCGTCTATGAATAGGTTCGTGGATCGGTGGTTGCATTGATGAAGTAATACCTTAATTGTATGTTATATAGAATATTTAGTTGTGTCGTGTGAATGATTCTCGCTATTGCTCAGTAAATCGAGGGACGTTACTAATCATAGCAATAATGACCATGATCAGATCAAAATCTAATGTTATCATTGTAATTTGCCTTATTACATAAATGACACTATACACATTTCGTAACTTGTTTTTCAGGTGAAGAGTATAAGAAAAGAAAAAAAAAATTCTATGTTGCTTCATTGTATTCGCTTGATTTGTCTTGTGTAAAGGAAGGATGTTTCATTGTTTTTATTGACAATAGATCGTTGTCACTTTCTGTTTTAATGTTGTCTATGGTTATCATTATGGCAAAGTGATGTCATATATCAAATGTGGCTTGGTTATATTTTGACACCAATTTGAGTTTCCCACCACCTAGGAAGTCCATCACTTGATGAAAAATCCTCGAGTTTGATATTATATGAGTTAGTTTGATGGAATTTCAACACTTAGTAATGTTGTTCTATGAAAATTGATGGTATGTTATTTTAGAAAGTCTAATATATTGTTTTGACTGGAAAAACATCGTTGTCGCTTTTAGCTTTAATGTTGTTTATGGTTATCATTATGTAAAAGTGATGTCATTTTTCAAACGTGGTTTGGTTATATTTTGACACTAGTTTGTTGCATATATATCATTTTCAACATTAATATATGATCATGTGCACTATATATGATTTCAGATCAGAGCCTTGGTTGGTAAAAAAGTAGTTACAATTCCTTGTTTCAATCAGGGTTTAGAAAGTAGAACATCACATAAACCATTAACAAGAAATGATACATAAACACTGATTAGGTTTCCATGCCATCACATATAACATGAATGAAAGGGAGAACACAATCACAACCATTTCTATTAGTATGCATAAGAGCAATTAAATTTATTATATTCTTATATTCTATATAAACTTGGGAAAGAAAATACTCTTCCAAATTGTGAAAATTACTTGCTATTATATTAAAATCAGCTTGAAATTTGTGTGAATAAATTGGGACAACGAGTTATAATATGCTATAACAAGTGATAATTAACTTTGCGTTTGAAACTGTGCAAATATGTTGTAAAACACTTAAAATCTTCCCTTAAATGGTGCAAATCTGCATGTAAAAGAACAAAAAACAACAAGCTTAAATTATGGAAATTCATCTTTGTATTGTACTTGAATTCTTGCATGTAAAAGAACCCAAAATAACAAAAGATTAAATTATGGAAATTCATCTCTGTATTGTGGTTCCTTGAATTTTGTGGGTGATGGAGTAGAAAATCAATTAAGTCATACTAAATAAGAAAACATATCAATGAGATTTAGATGCCAAATAAGATGGCATCTTTATTCCAAAGTTGCAAGTAAAATGTTTGGAGATATTGACTTTATTCCAAAGTTGCAAGTAAAATATTTGGAGATATTGAATTTAACTCTAAAGATCTCTAAGGGATGTCAAGCCGCTTCCAAAGCACCTCATCTCACCAAGTACAAGGATGGAATCATATGAGAGTGACCTCTTAACTCACTAGATAATATGCTCTCTCACATGGAAGCACCTTGTCTCACAGAGTACAAGGATGGAATAATATGAGAGTGACCACTCTCATTGGATAATATGATCTCTCACATTCACTTAAATTTAAAGAATGGGAATCTAACTCTCATTGGATAATATGCTCTCTCACATTCCACTCTCACACATTTACTTAAATTTAAAGAATGGTATGAGTAGATGAGAAGTCAAGCAATAAATAGAGTATAATACTCACTACCCCTCCAACTCTTATAAACTAAAATTTGGGGATGTACAAATACCATCTCAATGAATAGAAGAGATAAAAATAGTGAAATGTGAAAGAAGCTCTCACCTTGGGCGCATGAGTAAGAGAAGAAGAATGCCTCACAATAAACAAAATTCTTGCTAATAATAAGCCGCCTCCACAAGTGCACCCTAGCCGCTATAATAACTGAGGTGTGAAGATAGAATTCCAATTTGCAAAGAAGAGGACAAGTAAAACGCCTCCCTATTTAAACATAGATCAATCTCTCTTAATATAGTTTTTTCCTCCAAATAAAGACTTGGTAAAACGCCTCCCTATTTGAACATAGATCAAACTCTTTTAATATAGTGATGTATCTCAAAATAGTATACTACATGATAAGGTGAGAGGACTTGGTTAGAGTGAATCCTCTTAGGATAAAAATAACATGTGTCAATCATCTAGATGATCAACTAGTGCATTTGTAGAGTATTGCCACATAATTTTTTGTATGTTGCTCTATTCATCCATTTGTAGCTTTGTTGAAGCTTGAGACAACCCAAACCCTAACTATATCCTTGTTAAATCTTGATTCAACCTAAACCCTAACTATATCCTAACTACAGTAGGCTTCCCACCACCTACGAAGTTATTCACTTGATAGAAAATCCCTAAGTTTGATATTATACGAGTTGGTTGGAAACCAATTGATGTATCTCAAAATAACATACTACATGATAAGGTGATAGGACTTGGTAGAGTGAATCCTCTTAGGATTAAAATAACACGTGTCAATCATCTAGATGATCAACTAGTACATTTGTAAAGTATTGCTACATAAATTTGTGTATGTTGCTCTATTCATCCATCATCCATCTATAGCCTTGTTGAAGCTTGAGACAACCCAAACCCTAACTATATCCTTGTTGAATCTTGAGTCAACCTAAACCCTAACTATATCTTAACTACATTGGGTTTCCCACCACCTACAAAGTTATTCACTTGATAGAAAATCCCTAAGTTTGATATTATATGAGTTGGTTGAATGTTATTCTAGCACTTGGTAATGATGTTATATGATTTTGACACATGCAATTATGAGTGACACGTTGTTTGATTGTTTTGATAATGTTTTGATTGATAATACATCATTGTCAGTTTTAGTTTTAATGTTGTTTATGGTTATCATTATGTTAAAGAGATGACATTGTTTAAACGTTGATTGCTTATGTGAAACACTTTGTAATGATGTTATATGACTGCGACACATGTGATGGTGGATGGCAAGTTATTTGATTAATTTTATATGTTTTTTATTGATAATATATCATTGTTAATTTTAGTTTTAATGTCTTTTATGGTTATCATTATGGAAAAGGGATATCATTGAACATGGCTTGCTTATATACCACACTTTGTAATCTTGTTATATGATTGTCGCACATGCGATGGTGGATGGTAGGCTATTTGTTTATTTTGATATATTGTTTTGATTGACAATACATATTCTCCAAATTTTGACCACATAATTTTCTACAATAGAAAAATAACAAAAAATAATATGTTAGTTAACATCATCGTAGCTTATATGATCAAAACAAAATACTGTGAAATAGTAGTGGAATTTTACATGATACATATTGATTTTTTTTCTTCTTTTGGATCAAATTGTCTTGATCGATACATATGACCAATATCGTGACGCCTAAACATGATTTGAAGAGCCATGAGATCTGTTTTTAAAGAGTTATCAATATTTTACAAAAATAAACGTCTCAAATGTACCACCTACATCCTTGGGACAAATTCAAAATTGAATATATTGCTAACTATGACATCTTAGTATGTGCTAATAAGTTCAAATAGTATAAAACAAGAAGCAACCCTTACCATAGCACATTGAAAAATGAAACAACAATTATATTTCTTTGTCTAAATAATTAATGGAAGGAAAAAAAATAGATTATACAAATTCATACTTGAATAACTAAAATGCCTACTATTTAAAGAACAAAACATTTATTCATCCATTGGCCACCATTATTTCAACTTACATGACTAACAATACAGGATTCCACAAGAAGATCAAAATTTTCAAAACTTTACTTTCTGCAAGAAAATATTTTAAACTAGCAATATTAACTAGGATTCTACATGAAGATCAAAATTTTCAAAACTTTACTTTCCGCAAGAAAATAGTTTAAACTAGAAATATTAACTATAGTTATTAAAGTATTTTTATGCCTTATATCTAATATAACAACATACACATTGCTTATATTTGATTTACGCTATATCTATAACTTTGTATATTGCAACACTAAAGATAATAGTGGAAGAAGATAATGAAAGTGTTTGTCCAATTAAATAATGTGTTTATTTTCAATCTTTTTATAACCATGGTCTTCAACTATAGATTGTAATTAGATTGTAATTTTACTTTGTTGGAAGTCAAAACTTCTGGAATATATCAAATATTTACAAAATCTTTTTCATAGTTACATCTTGATGCATAGGGTTAAAAAACACATCTATAATATGGTATGAAAACAAAAACTTAAACTTTTTCCAAAGTAAAGAGTGCAACATTAAAAATTATCTTGGCTTGAATCATCCACTCAACATGACGCAGAAGATTCCCTATGCATTAATAATTACTTTGTAAGAGAAACACAAGTCACTTCGAAGGATTAGGAATACTACCTTTCCAACTCTCAAAGTATAAAAATTGTTCTTAACTTTGTATCTCTTCATACTCCATATACTACATTCCAATCGATATTAGATAATTTAGGTTGTTTCAAATATATTTTCATTAATGCATCTAGTGGATCCAATCATAATCTTGATTTTCTAATGTATTTGATGATGTTTTGTTTAGAAAGTCTTATTCTTCATCCCACTGTATTTGCAGGAATAATAAGTATCACTTGCCATAATTTCATTGTATGAGGATAAATTTTATGTCGTCGTTTTGTGTTATTAAACACCTTCCATGCTTGTTTCATTGAGAAACACTCACAAGCTATATTTAATGAATCAACAAAAGAGTGTAGCTTTGGTTTACAAGCTTTGGCATAAAATAAAATAAAAACAAATTCAACATTATTTGATATGGTATGGTGCAAATTTTGAATTTTTTTAAAGGTCAATGTTGATTTTTTCTTGCGATGATGTCGCTATTTTGAATAATAACTATACTTGAACAATTTTTTTACATTAAAAAAGAAGAAGATTTAAAGATCTTTCATTCTAAGAGTCTATGAGAGATTTAGTATAATATTTTGGGAGCTATTCACAATTCCAATTCGTTTGTATGCCTTTAATATGAGACTTCAGAGTTTCTTTCCTTACATCACCATAATCAATCTCTACAATTGGGATATAGATGCATTGTAATTCATGTCTATTTATTTTCTCAAAAACCATCTAGATAATGTACTCATAGTTAGCTCAAGAGCCAACCTAATAGTTGTAATGTTTATATTTTCTTCTTGGAAGTATTATTTAACTTATTAAATTCATCCAATATATTAGAGAGCATGTGCAAACAAAACTAAATGGAGAAAATTTATGTTCAATTCATCTAATACATTAGAGAACATATGCAAAAAATAACTAGGTGGAGTAAATTTGTGTCTTGTTATACCATGATGAATTTTTCCTTTCATTTTTACTATGAAGTTAAAATTATTGTCATAAACTTCAGAAATATTGTAATGATTTTTTTTCTCAGATAACCATCTCAGTGAGTGTATTTGTAAAACATCAAGAACATCTATTTGCATAACTTTAAACAAATCACCAAGTTCATTATTTTTTTTGGTGAGTTTTGAACTTAAAAATACACATTGTTTGCAATTTTTCAACATATAATAACGTGAGTAATATCTTAGAAGCAACAAATGAACTACAATAATGCCTATAATGTTTTGTTTTTCAAAATGAAACAAAACCATTTTCATGTCCCATCATTATCAAAGTTCCATCTATGTAAATAATTATCAAATTTTTATCTTGAATGCCTTTGATACTTATTAATTGATTGACACTATCATATGTTGCTTTTATTTTACTATTCATTATATTCTTGAACTTCATAAATTGTGAGAGAGGTGGCTCAAGATCCTTTGAATATAAATAGGTTTCATAAACTACAATGTGTTTATATACGCTCTAAGTTTTGATCAATGTGTTCATCAACCATTAATGATATTGAAGTATTTTTCAATATAGTTTTAATTTGTATCTGCTCAAGTTGTATCGATATGCAATATATAAATCATTTGTAGACTTACGATTTGAGTATAAAAAATAGCATTGAGACTTTGACATATATGGTGTTTTTTCATCGATAATAAATTTGCAAAGTTTTTTATAATTCAATAAATATAGATTATTCTAGTAGGTCCAAAATATGACATTTTCATTATAGTAGTCATTATTTCCTTACTTACATCTTCGATCTGTTTAACATGATTTAGAATTGACTTTATCTTTTTTTCTAATGCACTAATTCATCTTGGCTTTGACATCTTTATGTAATAGTAATTTTTCATAAGTAACAAAAACATTGTGTTGTAAAGTGGTATAACCATTGTCTAAACTTCATGGTTCACTCATCCTATACTTCATACAATAGCTACATTTCAAGGTGATCGTATCATCATACCTAACATAATTAAACTAATTTAACTAATCTAACCATTCCATAAGAGACTCTTTTTTTGCATTTTCATTTTCGTTTGATTCAAATAAAGAAATGAATGAAGTTGAAGAAGAGGCTAATAATCAAAGGAAAATGAAAGTGCAAAAGAAAAAAAATCGTATGGAATGGTTAGATAAGTTTGTTTGGTTGAATTATGTGAAACATGATACAATCACTATAAAATGTGATTATTGTGAGAAGTATATGATGAGTGGACTATGAGATTTAGGGAATGGTTGTAACACTTTAAAACATAGTGTTTTTTGTACTAATGAAAAATCATTGGTACATAAATATGTTGAGACAAGATGGATTAGTGCATGATAGAAAAAATGAAGTCAATTCTAGATGTTTATAAATGAAATATATGAATACTACAATGAGAATATCATATTTTGTTTCCTGAAGATCTATCTTTATCGAAATATGAACAACTTTGAACATTTTTCATGGATGCAAAAATAAGTCTCAAAAGTACTCTGTGTATACAAATTGTAACTTTACAAATGATTTTATATATTGCAAATCAAGACATCTTGAGAAGATTCAAATTAAAAATATGTAGGGAAGTCATTTATTATTAATAGTTAATGAAAATTTTAATCAAAGCTTATAACAACACTTTAGAGCAACATTTTGTTTTTTATGCAATCTATTTATGTTTAAAAAGACTTGCACCACATATCTCACAATTAACGAAGTTTAAAAATATAATGGATAGAAAATGAAAAATGATATCTTATAGTGTTAATCAATTAATAAATGTTAGGTGTTTTCATTAAAAATATTTGATAGTTGTTTGTTTATACAAATAGAGCTTCAACTATGATTGAGGTTCAACAATGATTGAACATGGAAATGAATTTGTTTTATTTTTGTAAAAGACATTTCAAATCTTATTATAGTTCATTGTGTAGTTCAACGTGAGTCTTTTGCAACATCAAATGCTTCTAAAAAAATACTTGAGTTATTATAGATTGAAAAAATTGCAACAAAGTGTATTTATGGGTTCAAAATTTACCAAAGAAAACTAATGAACTTAATTGTTTTTTTAAAGTCATGCAAATTGATGTTTTTGATGTTTTACAAATACACTAAGTGAAATGGTTATTTAAGAGAGAAGTTATTATAATATTTGTGAATCTTATGCCAACAATTTTAACTTTGTGGAAAAATAAAATGAAAAGTACATCATGGTATGATAAGACAAATTTATTTCATTTAGTTTTGTTTGCATATACTCGTTGCTGATATGTTGGGTGAATTGAACAAGTTGAACAAGAATTTAAAAAAAAATGTAGATATTACAACTATAATTATTAGGTTGGCTTGTAAGGTGCCTATAAGTACATTGTCTAGATAATATTTGAGAAAATAAATATTTATAGAATATACTACCTATTTTAATTTTTTTAAGTGATTATCAATATTGATATATTGAACTTAAAGATGGAGTAGTAGTTATAAATATAAATGATTTATATGATACATATTGATCCTAAAAGCGAAGATTGATTATAGTGATGTAAGGAAACATACTATGAAACCTTGTATTGAAAGCACACAAAAAAGTTGTTAATAATTCACAAAAGGTTATATTTAGTCTTTCATAGACTCTTTGAATGAGAGATTTCCATATTTTTGTCTTTTTAATGCAACAAAAGTGTTTAGCATTTGTTATTATCCAGAAGAGTGTCGTAGTCGTGAGAAAAATTTAGTTAGTTAGTTCTTAGAAAAACTGGTTCGTGAAGAAATAAAACATAGAAGATATACAAATAGATGTGGTTCGCCCAATGTGGGCTACCTCCACCAGATAAATTGTTAGCTCCTTCATTTTCATTATTTAGTAAAATGAAGGGATACAACCTACAGCACACATGCTATAACTTCCTCTTCTTTCTCTCAGTTTATAACAACCCCTTTATTACATCGTATAAGTAGCTGAGAAGTAATATGATTTTTTTTTGAAACATTAATAAACATCATTAGAACATGATAAACATTATAGTAACAAACATCAGTAATACACATTCTATTTCTTTCAATCCATTTGCAAAACTAGATTTAGATACTGCTTAAAGCATGAAGGAATCGATCACTTCACGTAAAATAAAATACAACTACCCACCCAACATATCCTGCAAGGTTAGGACTTCCAAGACACATAATCAATGCTCAAGTCTAGGATTCATCCGATTGATTTTGACCATTTAAGGTCTTAAGACTGACCACTGTTTTGAGGAACAAGGAAGTGTCTAATTCTCAGAATTTCATTTATTTCATAATCCAAATACAAATTACAATGTTCTTAACTACCTTTTTGCAAGCAGAGATCTGGTAACATAGTTACTTCATCATAACATCATTGCATATTAATTCAATAATTTATCACCTTACTCATTTAAGGATAGGAAGAATTTCGAGAAACATCAAGACAATAACCTTAAATAGTAAAAAAAAATCCTTTTAATCGACAATCTACCATTTATGACAGTTTTAAATCACTTAGATACAATGAAGAAATAGCCTGTAACTAGGAGAGAGTCTATTCTAAGAAAGAGTTCAAGTTCTATAAGAAGCCTAAAGCTTTTCCTCAGGTACCAAGGTGCGACACTTCCAGAGTCAACTTTAGAAGTTCTTCTAGTTGTAGATCGAAGCAAGGTAAAGGGATTGTTGATCTTCGAGTTAAACAGGATTTAGTTATCCAACTAAGTTAAGAGGTAAAGGTTAAGGGTTACGAAGACCCCGAAGTTCTGAACTTCTGGAGTAAAGGAGATCCGTATATTTGGCAAACAACAAGGACCGTTAGATCTTCAAGTCTGAGGCCTTTGGAGGGTCGACAATTCGACGCTCCAAAGGAAATGGGTAGCTGAGTAAAAAGAGATCCCCCGAGTTTCGAAGTCTGGAGTGGATTACAACTATTAACTGAGGTAAAGTGTATACTGTCAGATCTCTGAGATATGTGGTGGTTCAGTTACTCGGATGGGATGTTTTCAAGTTGTGTAGGCAGATCCCCAAGGGTTCGACTAATTGGCTTAAAAGGTTCATAAGGGTAAAGAGTGAAGGAAATCTTAAATCTCTAAAGTCCTGGAGTGGAGAACAATCATAGATCTGTCAATCGAATAAAGGTCATTGTTTCTACAAGCCTTCATATTCATAGGTTTGGTAATTTGGAAAAATATTCATGGTGTTTAGGTTAAGGGACTCCTGGAGTCCCAAAATTCGGAGTACATTAGTACCGTCGAATGTTGGATAGACGTGTCTGTAGATCTGAGTATTCAGATTTTGACCATTTGGGAGGTGTGTTGAAGTTGTGAAGGTGGAAAAGGTCCCAGACTCCCGAAGTCCAAAGTTAATCTTGACCGCTATCAAAAGATAATCAAGGGTCGTCAGATATGAGGGTTCGACCTTCGTTAATTCAGAGGAAACCAGAGTTGCAAAGATAAAGCTTCAGAAGCCTGGAGCCTCTAAGTACTGAAGACTCGGAGCCCCTTCTCAAAGCTCTTGTTTGCCGACGTGTTAAATGCCACTTGCCAATTAATTTCAGATGACATGTGGCACTCATTTTGGGCACTTTGGGTTATGTCATTTGTGCTAATTCATGTGACACGTGTCACTCTAATTTTGTGACACGTCATCGAATTGACAGCATGGCTACCACGTCAATCTGGGAGGTTGTCACTCCGGGATATTTGTACCCAAAGTAAACCCATTTCTCTCAAGTGTCGGATCTCCAAAATCACTTCTAGCTGTAGATTGGAGCAAGCTAAAGGGACTATTGATATCTGAGTTAAACATGATTCGGTTATCTAGCTAAGTTAAGAGGTAAAGGTTAAGGGTTACGAAGACCTCGAATTTCTGAACTTCTGGAGTAAAGGAGATTCGTAGATCTGGCGAACAACAAGGACCATTAGATCTTCAAGTCTAAGTCCTTCGGAGGGTTGACAATTCAGTGCTCTGGAGGAAATGGGTTGCTGAGTAAAAAGAGATCCCTCGAGTTCCGAACTTCGGAGTGGACTACAACCGTTAACTGAGGTAAAGTGTATACTGTCATATCTCTGAGATCTGCGGTGGTTCACTTACTCGGATGGGACGGTTTCAAGTTTTACAGGCGGAAAACTTCGAAGTCCAAATGTTTCGTATTGGATCTCCACCGTAGAACTCATAAGAGGAAAATCACCGGAAGCTGTTAGATTTGATTCCAAAAGTTACGAAGGAATGTGGTAGGGTTGGGTAACCTACAACTACCGGTCAACTCAGCTATGATCGAATTCGGCCAGTTAACAATTCAGAAGAAAGGAGTGTTGAGTTGAAGAAACCTTCGCAATGTCGGAGTTTTGGAGCCCCGAATAGCGCCCCTTAGGACTAACACTAGGTTCTGGCTCTCGGTCACATGCATAACTTGGTTTAGGAAAAAGAGCT
This sequence comes from Picea engelmannii, assembly GCA_009831015.1. Taxonomy (NCBI): domain Eukaryota; kingdom Viridiplantae; phylum Streptophyta; class Pinopsida; order Pinales; family Pinaceae; genus Picea; species Picea engelmannii. The sequence goes on along the minus strand of ML819867.1, from coordinate 126,262 downwards.
AACACCCAAATTGGAAGTAAGTACAAATTTTCCGGAAAACCTAAGAATGGGCATCCCACGAACCTTGAAGTAAATGGATTTAAGTAATTTTTTTTTTAATAACCTAAGGTTGAACAAATTTCACCTAAATCCACCATTCGATATAGTTGATATATCATAGGCTTAAAAAGAAGTAGGGCACACTTTTGGATTTGGAATACAATGACAAAAATCCCATCATAAAATTGGTTTAGTAATTAATTAAAGTCCAACAAAGAATCAAAACATAATGTCAGAACAATCCTTAGTTTACTAGCGAACTATGCGCTGTTAAAATTTCCTAAAATAACTCAACTATAAGTTTGATCATCATATTTAGGTAAGGATGGAAATACAAACTTAACATAAGCATTATGAAATATAACAATTAACTATACAATGAGGATCGTGCCACTCAAAGAATTTTGAAAATGTCTCATATGTTCATCGAAGATTTTAAATAACACTGTAACTGTTATTCCTTGATCATCAAAACTTAACAATTGTCATTCAATAATTCTAGTGAATTTCACAGGATCTCTAACAATCTATTATAGTAATACGTTGAAAATACAAATGAACTTCAGAATATAAAATACCAGAACCAACAAATGCTGCGTAAGAAAGATGTTCTCAGAATCTTGCACTCCTTCCTTTCCTTCGCTTGCTAATCACAAAGACTTTATCGGTATCTCCCCGCCAACACTAGGGGTACTCTTCTTCCCCCTTAACCCCCTGAGCCGCAAAACCAACAATATATCTCCAAGAATTTCCCTCGCAAGGAAAATATTCCACTCTCTTACAAGCTCGCCACTCGCCTTAGACTTGTTTTGGAAGTTTTCCAACCCTTGGAGTCAACACTCCACTTGGTCGACCTTGTGAGAGACTAAGGGCTTCCAAGGAATAAGAAATCTTCCTTATTACACACCCATTAGAAATCCTTGTGAGCGACTATCTCAGTTTGTCCTCACCACATTGTGGACCTTTCGAACTAGGTTATCATTAACCTACAATTTAGACCACAGTGGGAGTGCTAGTAGCCTGTGACAAGGACGCTGTCACACCTCTCCCTCAAATGTCTAGTTTCTGTGCATGGCCCCTCTACTCCTTATGTGAGTCGGATTAACAAGCATAGTCAAGCTTGCATCCACTAACAAAACACTTTCAATAATTTCATATACAAGAATCATACTATAATCATTCATACATCATATGTACGTGAATTTAAATACTCAATAATTAAAATCCACTTGACTCAATCCGGAGTCCAAGGAAATCCATCGATGCCATCATCTTCCTTGACCTGTCATGTATTCTGCACACCCATGACGACTCATCTCTCTCATCTCTCTCTCTCTCTCTCTCTCTCTCTATATATATATATAATCAATAAGCCAATAACCCTCAACATCATCATATATAACCCAATATTTGAATGAAATCACAATGTGCCATAACCGGATCACTTGCAAGCAAGTGTCCTCAAAGAATAAGTCAATAATAGTGTACTCAGTAGAGAGGGATGTTACACAACCTCTCTCAGAATACCATATTTGCAATAATCCATAGCCACAATACAATTCCCTCATAACAAAGGGTTTCCTTCTAGGGAAAAAAACCCTAACATAATCTCTATCGTCAGATCTGTGACTTAATGATGAATGGTCAAGATTGACTATGAAATTACAATATACATTTAAAATACAATGTTTCCTTCGGGGGCTTCACCCCCTAACTCCCGCTGGCCCCCAGACCCCCCATGTTAGAAAGTAATGGATGTGCTCATTTAACCATAGACAATATAACAATATTGTCACCCAACCATAGGCCGAAGCCACCCTCGAGCACCTTAACCTTGACAAAGAATGATTCTGGAAGCAAACCCTAACCTTAATAGCCAAACAAGGTGGCACACCTCTCTCCAAGGATAGCACACCAAGCAATAATGCCCTAAAGAGGCCAAGCATAAAGTCCAAACCATAACCAAGAGAGAGTCCCAGCCAAACCGCAATTTGCCAGTTGCAGCAGCTGCAATTGTAACTCTTCTCCAGATTTGCACACCACTGCCTTATGCAGTTATGAGAGGTGTGTGTACAAATGAGCTCAAGCTCCCTCTATTTATAGTCCTCTAGGTCACTTAACTGGGTTGACTTCTTCTCTTGGAGACTAATAACTTAATACAAATCATTCTCTTGAATCGACTTGTCTTCTAGGGTTATTAACCAACTATTTAGGGTTTCTTCTTGCTTCTCGGAATATTCTATTCTCATCAGGGTTACTCGTGGAGGTAAATGCCTTCCGCAACTACCATAATATCAACACTCCATCCTACCTAGGGAGGTATTGAAGGAAATGGTCTTGAGCACAAACATACCATTGAATCGGTAGCATCATCATAACCACACAGGCTATCTCATGATCAAATCACGAGCATCATCATCACAATCAATATCATATGATATGATCAACTGCATCATCTCTCAAAGACATACTGCATCTGAGTAATCAGACAATGATCCTGAATAAGTCACTCACTCCACAGAGTGATACAAGAACCATTCTTCTAATCCAGACATATGTCCTAGAAGAATAATTGTTCCAACAGATGCTGGAAGCCACACCATGGGATACAAGGACTATTCTTCTAATTCAGACATACGTCCTAGAAGAATAACTGTCCTAGACCATTTTCCACCTAGAGAATGTTAGTCCACCAACACATCAATAACACATCAGTGCTCCCTCCCAACCCGGGAGTCATCTCTTCCCTTTTTAATAAGGAAGTCATCTCCACGAGCTCCAGCTGTTTCTCAAGTACACAAACTCTTTCATCTTGGACATAGGATTTACCAAAATACCTGCTTATCTACTCATCTGTGGATATATATTGGAGAACCACCTCTCCTTTCTGGACCTCATCACGGAGAATGTAATGCTTGATATCAATGTACTTCGGTCTTTCTGGAACACTGGTTTTCTCTGAAGGCTTCATATAACTCTGATCATTATAGTGTATCATAGTCAGATTCAACTCTTTTGTTTCCTGCTAGCTCATAACATTGGGGCAAGGGTCAAACTGGAACATATCCAAGTGGTACTTCTTCTGTAGTCATGAGATTTTGTCATGGATTAACAATCCATCATCCTAGATTTCTGAGTAACCATTCTGATACAATATCTCTGTTATAGAAGGTTTTTCACCACGCTTCTGCTGTGCATTGGAGGCTCTGCATCAAGTTGTTTGAAATCATACAAGATCTTCTTCCAACTGCATATAAGAGTCTCTTTCTGGTATACCTCAGAACCTTGAGGTGTCTCTTCATACACTTCTTCATTCAATTACTCTGTTGAGGAGAACATTCCTTACATTCATCTGATGTAAACTCCAACCCATGGATATAGCAGGAGATTAATGTCTTAGGTAGAGGCATGTATGGAACAAGCTATCATCATAGTCCTCTCCCTCCATCTAGGATAACCTTTAGTTCTTGATCTCACAATGCTTTCATTCATAAGTCTTCCATACACCGTTCTTCATCACAAATTTCATTTCTTTTGCTTGATTGCTTCTAGAGGGTTCATATCAAGCTGGTAGTCTTGTGATTCTTGATATAATGACCGATTGTTCTGCTTTTCTTTCTCTCTTGGAATCTTCATGTTCTTCTTCATGTTTCTCTTTAGCTCTTGGGTCCATGGAGTTTTCTATAGATTCCTTGCCTTGAAGATTCTGACTTCTTCCTTTCATCATAGGATCATGGATGTGGATGGACAACCAGTGATACTTTAAGGATTATTGTCGAAGAAAACTTCTTCTAAAGTCAAACTGAACACATGCTTCTTTTCATGGTTGCTACCATTGATGGGAACATGGATATAAACTACATAATCTTCAATGGATCATATTATATAGGATTAGCTCCCTCCTAATCCTTGCTTCATGCAGGAATGCATGCTATTCTTTTGTAATTATATAATCTGCTCCCTCCATCTAAGAGAGTCCACGCTTTTGTATGCATATTTATTGCCTTTTGCAGGTCTCTTTCTAATTTCCTCTTGAATGCCGACTTCTTTTGTTTTTACTTCTTCCAGGTTTCTTCAAGTTTGATTATGATTTCGGCTTATCTTGTAGCTGTTACTTATGTTAATAGCTTCCACATGAATTGTTACCAATGGTTGTTGATGTACTTCATCTTTTCATGTGTATTGCTTGACTTTTAGTCATCGTGATAACAATCCTTATCTTGTTATTCTTCCATAGCTATAGTTTCTCTTTGAACATATTATCTTCTAAGAAATAGATATGCAAGATATGTACAGAAACTATGTAAACATCATATTTACAAGAATTATGAAGAATATTGTTACCTTGTCTTAGAAGAAGAAGTTTTTTTAATCCTGCTTGGCCTTCTTTGAGGATTTCCTTTCTTCGACAACTGATGCTTCGTGTGTTTCCTTCCTTTTCTTTAACTCGAGACAATGATTCTTGTAGTGACCATATTTTCGATAGTTGAAGCATTGTATTTTTGACATATCTTTCTCTTGATTTGATTTCTTCCTGGAGCCAAACTTCCTTTTATTCTTGAAATTCTTGAACCTTGTTGTGAAGGCTTGATCATCGTATTCCTTTTGGGGTTTCTCTTTTTCACTAATCCTTGATTCTTCTTGTGCACAAGAAGTCCAAAGTTCTTCAGATGTAGGATACTCCTTCCTTGTGTTCATTCTTGCGGCAAATGCATCCCATGTCTTGGGAATACCATTGAGTACTATATTTACCAGTTCCTTCTCTGAAAGGATCTCTTCAATAGATTGTATTTGATCTCTTAATTGAGATATTCTCACAAAGTATGATGTTATGCTATCATCATCATTCATTTTCCTGTCACATAGCTCATTCTTCAGACTCATTACTTGTCCAATGTTTCTGACTAAGAAGAGGTTTGTTAGGGCATCACACATCTTCTTAGATGAGTCAGGATGGGAGATGTAGGGTATCAAGTGGTCTTTTATAGAGTCCACTATGATACTCATGGCATTGATGTCATTTTCTTTGAACTTCTCCAAAACTGCAATGTTATGAGGTTCCTTCTCTTTCCCTTCTTCGAATTGTGGTTCCACGATCTTTCCTTTCATGATATCCAACACTTTATTCTTGGAAAGGATGAAGTCAATCCTTGTCTTCCATGCTATGAAGTTAGAATCCCCTTCTAACTTGTTTTTTGACTTCATAGAGTAAGTCATAATTGCTTTGACTTGGTCAACCCTTGATTTTGACCAAAAACTCAAACTTGATGTCTTATCTTACTGAGAGTACCAGGAGGTGCGCTAGGCTAGGGTGCACTGAGATATCCAAAAATTAGGTCAATCCCTTCACTTAAGGTGCCTCAATAAGAGGGTTAGGGTTTCGTTGCTGCAACAAAAACTGGTTGCAACTGCAACTGTAACTGAGAAAATCCTCCCAATCTATCTTCCAGTGGTTAGACTATCTGAAGATAGTGTGGGCCCATAACCTATTAGAAAGTAATGGATGTGCTCGTTTAATCATAGACAATATAGCAATATTGTCACCCAACCATAGGCCGAAGCCACCCCCGAGCACCTTAACCTTGACATAGAATGATTCTGGAAACAAAACCTAGGCTTAATAGCCAAACAAGGTGGCGCACCTCTCTCCAAGGATAGCGCACCAAGCAAGAATAACCAAAAGAAGCCAAGTAGAAATTCCAAACCATAACCAAGAGAGAGTCCCAACCAACTGGCAGTTGCAACATCTTCAACTGCATCTCTTCTCCAGATTTGCGCACCACTGCCTTATGTAGTTATGAGAGGTGTGTGTACAAATGAGATCAAGCGCTCTCTATTTATAATCCTCCAGGTCACTTAACTGGGCCGATTTTTTCTTTTGGAGACTAATAACTTAATACAAATCATTCTCTTGAGCCGACTTGTCTTCTAGGGTTATTAACCAACTATTTAGGGTTTCTTCTTGCTTCTCGAAATATTCTATTCTCGTCAGGGTTACACATGGAGGTAAATACCTCCCGCAACTACCATAATATCAACACACCAGTTGGGGGGATGAGCCCCTTGGATCTCGTAGGGGGGGGAATCCCCCCTTGCAACCCCCCCTGTGTGGAGGGATATATATTATTTTGGGGTGTACAGTCTTCATGTGGTATAAACATAGCTGAAAACAAATACCTATGAATCAGGAAGATAATCAGGGTCCACAACCAACAATTTCACACTTGGAGACTGATCACAACAACTCCACTATTGTTGTACTTGCTGGACTATGATCCACCTTGGACCTCGAAAGTTTCTCATATTCACCTTCATGCTTGAATGCCAATTGAAAATGAGTAGGAACTTAGTTTCTCCTTGGTTATTCCCTTTGTTAACATGTTTGCAGGATTCTGGCTAGTATGTATCTTTTCCAACTTCAAATGTCCATCTTCCAAGACGGATCGTATGAAATGGTACCTGCAACCCCCCGCTTTGAAGGGTGTACAATCTTCTGGGGTGTACAATCTTCATGGGGTATAAACACGGCTTAAAAGAAAGACCTATTAATCAGGAAGATAATTAGGCTCCACAACTAACATTGGCTTTTAATTTTTTTTCAACATTTGCAGCATACCACATCAAATGATGTTGAATTTGTATCTTTATTTGATGTTAAATCTTGTAAAAGAGAGTTACACCATTTTTTTGATTCATTAAATTTGAATTGTAATGGTTTCTCAATGAAATAAGCATGGAATATGTTTCATACCAGAAAACAATAGAACTGATCCTCATATAATGAAATTGTGGCAAGATATATTCATTATTCCTGCAAGTATAGTGGAATTTCAAAGGATATTTTCTAAACAAAACATCGTTGAGGACATTAGAAAATCAATGCTAGCATTGGATACACTAGATGCATTAATGATAATATCTTTGAATGGACCTAAATTATCTAATGTCAATTAAAATGTAAATATGGAGTATGGAGAGATACAAATTCACAAAGAGTTTTTAATTTTGTGATTTGGAAGTTAGTCTTATTAATTTTTTGAAGTGACTTATGTTCTCTTGTAAAGTGACTTAGTAAATGGAATTTATAACTATATTTAATGATCTTTGAAATAAATGAAAAAAATCTATTTTGTGATTTGGAAGTTAGTCTTATTAATTTTTTGAAGTGACTTATGTTCTCTTGTAAAGTGACTTAGTAAATGGAATTTATAACTATATTTAATGATCTTTGAAATAAATGAAAAAAATCTACTTATTTGTGGTTGTAGTGGATTTTTAACTGGTCATAATAAATGCTAAAAAAATGTATCATGGATGTATTCTTATTTAATAGT
>ML819867.1:77241-109425 GCA_009831015.1 Picea engelmannii | reverse complement strand
TTTCTTTAGAGTAATACTTTTGTCCTTTCAACTCCATAATATTTACAGCCTGCTCCATGGATCTCATGTTACCTAGATTTTTCTCTAGCCCCTAGATACACTTCTCTACTTCAAATTTCACCTCTACATATTGCATGAAGGACCCAATAGAATCATGGAATACCCTCTATCACTCTAAGATAAAGGGTGTTGTCTAAATGTTCTACATTTTGTCCCTTTTTGTTGGTCTATGACGACATAAATTTGGACGAAATCATAATTTTCTATTGTCTAAATTGCATTTTTGAATGCATAAATGGATTCAGCGTGCTGGAAAACCTTCGGGGGATCAGATTATACAAACTTGGCCATGAAAATATGCATATCCAACAATTTCTCACTGAATTTCGAGAAAAATTAAACAAAAAATATCCCCCAAAAAGGGCCAAAACATAGAACGTTTATACTACAGTGAGATAAAGTGCCTCATTGATGAAGAAATGCATGTTTAACAAGGACTTACCTTAGTAAATAAATATAACAACGAGTAGAAGAAAATTGGCCTCCATAGAAGAATGGGAAAGAGTGTGTCCCACTCTAATTTGTTGAGGGTTTGGAGAGGGTCTGATTTGAACATTACTCCAAGACTCCCTTTAGACCTTATCCTATATACATCATTCTACAATTTGTTAGTCAACTTCAGTTGGGTCTCTGTGTGCATATTGTATCGATCAACTAACTTTTTTCATTCCTCCCATCCTCCCAAGTGTGCATTTACCTTTTTCTCGATAAAGTCTTTATGGAAGAAACCAAGAGTTATAATATTGAAGCTTAGACAAAAAACACACCCTAGTCTAGGTACCATAGTGAGCTTAGCTCAAGACTACAGACCAATAAACCATTCACCAGTAACAAAGAAATGCACTGCTGGTTGAAAATAATATGACTCCAACCTCTTAGCAATCGAGAGTGAAAAAACATCCTATGCGTGGAGCTAATAGTCTAGCTAGATGACAAGGAGATGAAAGAAAGCCACAAAAGCAACAAATGTATTATAATATTGAAACCATAGCTTTATCTCCTTTTTCAATACCTTATTTACTTGCAATGGCTATGATTCTTCCATTTTGCTAACCCACACAATAATGTGACATCTAGCCTTTAATTCTAATAGAGGGTGAAAGGACTTATTTCTTATCCTTCTCTTGGGGTTAAGATCCATTATTGTTGTATCATTAGGGTGCATGCTCTTTTACCTTGTCCAATCATGCTAATTTGAGGTGGAGTTCCTACACCTATTTTCCCTACTATACCCATGACAGGTCTGAGGGGTGACCACTTCTGGAAGCCACTTGTGCAAGCCTCCTTGTTTCTACTTTTTACCCCTAGCACTAATATTGATATATTTGAGCCAATATTCTAAAAAAAACATAGAAACACAGACCAACTAAAACTAAATATAGTCTATCTAGACAAGAAGGAGATAAAAGAAAGCAACAAATGCACGATAAGGGTGAATCCATTGTTTTATCTCCATTCTCAACACCTTATCCACATGCACTTTCTATGGTTCTTCCATTGTGCTATCCCACACGATAATGTGACTTCTAGCGCTTAATACTTGTAGAGGGGGAAACAACCTGTTTATTAACCTTCTCTTGGGGTTAAGATAATTATCATATCATGAGGGTGCATGGTCCTTCCCCTAGGATAAAAGCAAGCAACAAAAGCAAAAAATGCATGATAAGGGTGAATCCATTATTTTATATCCATTCTCAACACCTTATCCGCATGCACTTGCTATGATTTTTCCATTGTGCTACCCCACACGATAACGTGACTTCTAGTTCTTAGTACTTGTAGAGGGGGAAACAACTTGTTTTTTAACCTTCTCTTGGGGTTAAGATAACTATCATATCATGAGGGTGCAAGGTCCTTCCCCTTGCTTGATCATGTTGGATAGAGGTCACGTTACCACATTTAGTTTCCATCTTATACCCGTGATAGGTGTGACAACTTATGGTGGCCACTTGTAAAAGATTCCCTACTTCTTGTTATCCCTAGATTAACATTGATACATTTGAGAAATTAGTTATGTAATAATTATGAATCAATTTTATAAAACTTGTGCAAAAAATCATGTAAGATGATGTATAATTATGAATCAATTTTAGAAAACTTGTGAAAAAAATATATTGTAAGATGATGTTTTTGGGAGTACCATGTAACATATTTTGGTTTCTTGTTGTTTATAAACAATTTTCTTTACATCTCTCTCTCTGATATAAAACATACAATCTTGAGGGGTATATCTACATTACAATTTTCATAAAGAATATATACCCCTTCCCCAGATCCGAGGGGTATTTATTCACCAAATTTGTTTTGGACCAACAACTGACCTCCTGAAACTCATGCCATTCAAGTAGGGAAGAACATAGCAGGGATGGACCCTGGTACTCTCCATCTACCTCATGAGTGAACCAACGCCTCATTGGCTTGTCTTTATATTTTTATATTAATAAATGAGTATTGCTATTGTAACTTATCCTATATAAAAACAACAATACATTTTCAAGAAATATCTAATATTGTGGTGGAAATTTTTATATGTTGCAGAAGTAAAATAATGTAATGGAAAATTACATTTTCATTTTCCAATGCACTATAGGGTTAACGATTCCACTAAATGTAGTCTCTATCCATGATATATTCTGTAGAAGGGATGGATTCACATTGAAGTTGTTGCAACTATGTTAATTTAGTCTAAAGAATTTTTGGGTGTTTGCCAATGATGTTTCTTTCCTTATTAATAGGCTATGATGGTTAGTGCAATGTGCATTTCTAGGTGGGGCCGACTGCTTATATTTTCTTTGGATTCACACTTGGGGGTCTATATTTTGTTCTATTTATCTTTACTTCAGATTAATACCGAGGGGTATGTATTTTTCTCTATTCTATTCACGATAAAGCACATTTTTAATATTAACTTTAACTGTGTTCTATTTCATCAGTGGTTTACAACTTCGTATCAATAGAAATGAGCTAGACAATATGATTTATCTCCTATATCACCTTGAGGTCCGTACCTATGTTGGGATCTATGCTTGTGAGGATTTATCACAATCCTTAAAAATATGCAAACCTATCTTGTCTGCAAAAGATTTCACATTTTTGTGGTTCCAAGGAAGTTTAGAACAATGAAACTATGTATAGTTTAGTTGGAATTGGATTAATCAAAAGAATCCTCGATGAAACAACCATCTATTGGTCCAATAGGTACCTATTTTGATTGTAGCAACTTATTTCCTTTTTTGTTTTCCATTGATATATAATTTTGGACTAAGCTTTCCTCTGGTTCAATAATTCCTTAAGTATCAACTAAAAACCTTCTTAATGGCCATTAGATTCACCAAAACACTACCATTCATAAACTAAGTAGGAACAATAAGATAAACCTATAATACTATTACAAGAGCACAAATATTTGGTGTCGAGTACACAGTTCAATCTAATTCAATGAAATCTCAAACCTTTGCAACTAATGTGGTATCCATCTATGCAGTATTCATCATTTTCTCATAATTTTCATTTATTGATGCCTACTCCAACCCATCTAGCTGCTCAAGAGACTGCTCAACCACCACATCTATCCCTTGTTAGATGTGGTGATCAACACTCATATCCATTGTTTCCTCCAAAGTTTATAATAGGAATGTTTTGCCAAATGAAACTAGGAAGTGGGTGCCTTATCCCCCTTTTGAGCCCTCAAGATATATGATAGTGATTCCTTTACTTTCATATATCCTTGAAAGAATTACAAATATTTTCAAAGTATCCTTTAGAGATCCAAACAATAGGATGATGAAAGGGATCCAACCAAGTCATACAGGTGGTGATTGTATTCCACCTCCCCTCTGCCTAATATTCAAGTTGTGATGTAGATACTGGTACACTTCCATCGGGAACCCATGATCAACTAGTACAGGAAGGTTGGGCATTGGAGGTTAATGTTGACCCTAGTGAAGTGAACCAATGTTATGTTGTTTATACTTCATACAAGATTCAAAGAAAATGAGATCAAGCTATAATACATCAATGAGTGCCAGAGCTTCAACAAGGTTGGGCATTGTGGATCTATTGTTGATCCTAATGAGGTGTCCCATGATCAACTAATACAAGAAGGTTGTGCATTGGAGCTATAGCTAACCCTAATGAAGTTAATCAATAATAGGATGTTTATATTTCATAAGGAAGAAAAAGGGATCAAGCTATCATACATCAATGAGTGCAAGAGCTTCAACAAGATAGTTGAAGTCTATCCTCCGTTTTACTAGTACTTGGCTAGTGCTATGTAATGCCAACAATTTGTAGGAATTTCCAGGTGCTTTGTAACACAATATTTTTCAAATTCCTAATAGTTATTGATTTCAAATGGATTACATAGTACAAGGCTTAAAATTTTACCCTCCACACCTTTTCATGTATCAGTACCTACTGCAACCCCTTTAATTGCTCAATGGATTGCACAAACACAACAATTATATCCTATTGGAGGTGGAGATCAATGCCCATATCCATTTTTTCCTCCATGGCTTAGATCATGAATGTTTCAAAAGATACAAATAGGAAGTGGGTGCCTTACACCCACCAACCTTGAACCCTCTAGATATCTGATAGTGGTTCCTCTACTTTTCAAAGTTGTAATAGTTATCAATTTCAAATGGATCAGTACAAGACTTAAAAATTTTCCCCTTCAATTCTTTTCATGTATTAGTACCTACTCCAACCCCTTCAGTTGCTCACTGGATTTCACAACCGTGACATCTATCTCCTGTTAGAGGTGGAGATCAATGCCCATATCCATTGTTTCCTCCATGTATTACACTAGGAATGTTTTGAAAATTCCAAATAGAAAGTAGGTTGCTTTACACCCCCCAACCTTGAGCTCTCTAGATATCCGATAGTGGTTCCTCTACTTTCATATAACCTTGAAATAGTTTCAAAGTTTTTTTTAATCCTTCAGAGAGTCATAAAAATTTATTTGATGCAATAGAGGATGATGAAAGGGAGCCAACCAATTTGTACAGATGGTGATTGTATTTCACCTCCACCCAATATGCATGTTGTGATGTAGATACTGATACACTTCCTGATGGAAGTTAGAATCAACTAGTATAGGAAGGTTGGGTAGTGGAGCTACTTCTAATCCTAATGAATTGAACCGCTATTATGATGTTTATACTTCATACAATAAGAAAACAAGATCAAGCTATATACATCAATGAGTTCTAGAGATTCAACAAGGTTAGGCATTGGAGCTTCAGTTGATCCTAATAAAGTGAGTGAGGGTCAACTAGTATAGGAGGGTTGGCCATTGGAGTTATTGTTGATCCTAGTGAAGTGAACTGATATTATGATGTTTATACTTCATACAGAAAGAAAAAGAGATCAAGCTATGGTACATAAATGAGTTCTAGAGATTCAACAAGGTTGGGCATTGGAGATACTGTTGATACTAATAAAGTAAGCCAGGATCAACTAGTACATGAAGGTTGGGAATTGGAGATAGTTTTGATGTTGGCCATATGTTTGGAATGATGTTTGCAGTTCTTGTTTCTCTTATTGAGGTTATACACAACTACCACTTTTTAAACTTTTCTTATGCTTAAAAATGAGTTGTAGGTGTTTTGGGAGTGGCTTGGAATTTGAACTGTTTAGATCTTTAAATATTATGCATATCTTGGAGATGATGAGGTTGACATCTCTCTTTCAGTAAATGTAGTTATAATTTGACAATAACCTTGTCATGACATTTTAACAATAAATTGGACCATATAAGGTGGCATTAAAAATTGGAAGTGCCACTTCTCCTCCTGCATATGTTTTATGTTGTGGTATTAGTTGGAAGGTGAGCTGACTGGGATTGATTTCTTTAAATCAAATTTTGTTTTATTTTAATTGACATATTTTATTTGGAAAACCAGATGGTTACATGCTTTTATTTGGAAAACTGGATGGGACTTACTAGTGTTATGCTCCAAGGTATTGGGACTTACTAATACTCTAGAAGTTGAAGAATTCAAGAGGGATGACATGGTGAATAAAATTCATAACATTCAAAGTGGAAAGTGGTGGGTAAAATTTAGAATATTCAGAGTGGAAAGTTGGAATGAGGAGTTTTCACATTCAATATCAGTAAAGTTTCTCCCCTAACATGACTTTGAGGATTTGTTGTACGATTGAATAATGCATGGTAGGTGTTTTGGTATTGGCTTGGCATTTGAATTGGTTAGATCTTTAAATATTTTGCATGTCTTGGGGATGATGAGGTGGACATGGCTCTTTCATTAAATGCAATTTTAATTTGACAATAACCTTGTCATGACATTGTAAAAATCAACCAGAGCATATAAAGTGGCATTAGGACTTGTAAGTGCCACTTATGCTCCTGCATATGTTGTAAGTCAGGGTATTGGTTGGCAGGTGAGCTGACCGAGACTGATTGTTTTAAATCATTTTTTGTTTTATTTTAATTGACATAATTTATGTAAATGGTTTTATTTGGAAAACTGGATGATTACATGTTTTTATTTGGAAAATTGGATGGGAATTACTAGCGTTATGCTCCAGGGTATTGGGACTTACTAAATGGCCTTTTTGGGATAGGAACTGGCTCCACTGTTTCAGTGTGAGTATGCTCTGCTCATTGAAGTCATCATGAAAATATTACCATTAAGAGTAGTTCATTTCTCAAAATTACTTCAAAGTTTAATTGAATTCGTGTTCTTATTTTAGAGAGAATGTTGGACTTCTTGATATTACTTGAGTAGGCAACTAGCGTGTTATTCAAATACCAGTTGGTTTTATGATATTATTTTCAATATTAGGTTGGTGACTCTATTTTCTTTGTGATATAGATATTTACTTGATTTGAGACAAATGTATTTACTTGTTTGAGAGAAATGCTTATAATATGTTCACAGTTCTTCATATTAATGTATTTTTGTATTTACTTATATTTAGGGAAATTGGGATCTCTTTTTGCATAAATACCATTTCTCATAATTGTTGCATCATACTGTGTGCTCTTTGCACTAGTTGGTAAATGGTTTCAATAAATATGAATAAAATATAATATATTTGGAAGTTTAGGTTTGTGGGTTTATGATTGTTCCTATTTGCTGCTATTTTTTCTAGTTGTTGTTGGTGTTTCCATCATTCAATTCACTATCGTGAATTCAACGCGAAACTTGTTCATCTTGGGAGTTTCCTTATTTCTGGGCATGTCTATTCCATGATAGTTAAATGAGTTTTATGCTACTTCTAAAGTGGGCCCTGTCCACACAAATGCAGCATGGGTAAGTTCAAAAATAATGCATTGTGGGTAAGTTCAAAAGGAATTATGAAGCATGCATTGTTTTTATTTTCATGGTAGGATCTAATAACTTGATATGAGGTCTTGTGCTTACTTTAATTTGTCATGTTTTGGTTGTAGATTAATGAGTTCCTGAACACCATATTCTCCTCACCACTGACAATTGCACTAATTATTGCAGTATTTCTAGAGAAAACTCTAGAAGTTGAGCAAGCCAAGTGGAATGTTGTCGTGGGTAAAATTCATTACATTAAGAGTGGAAAGTCGGAATGTGGATTTTTCACATTCAATCTTAGTAAAGTTTCTCCCCCAACATGATTTTGAGGATATTTTTTACGATTGAATAATGATTTCCAGAAAATTGTTGAGTGAATGTACCATTATGTTATTTCAAATTGGTTCATGAATTGGTGTATTCAATTCTAAGGAGATGGTGACAGGGATGCATCTCCCAATGATTAAGTCATCAATCTTCTTGCAATTTTTTGGGGGAAGGAGTACAAAGCAGATGATGTGAGGGGTGGAGAAACAATTGTAACAAAAATCCTCCTTTGTGATAAATGTCTATGTCACTTTCCCTTTTATTTTCTAGCATACAAAAAAAATATTCATTGTGTTTGACAATCATTTAAGTAATAAGAAAGAAGGTTGTTGAGAGAAAATCTCTCATTGTATGAATTATTGTTGTAAATCAAAATCTTTATTTTTGGAAAACTAATATGTGGTTTTATCACAAATTGTAAAGGTTGTAGGCAAAGAGATTGCAACTCTTCACTTTCCCTTTTGTTTGTTGGCACACAATAAAAAGTATTCATTGTGTTTGATAATAATTTAAGTAATAAGAAAGATGGTTGTTGAGAACAAAGATCTCATTGTATGAATTATTTTTGTAAATCAAAGTCTTTTTTCTTGAAAAACTAAGTTGTGTTTTTATCACAATTTGTAAAGGATGCATAAAACAAGATTATAACTCTTCACTCCGTAAATATATTTCAAATTGTAATCATGATTTTACATTTGATATGTAGCTCTTAGTACTTTGAAATCTTTGTATAATCCAAAAAATGGTTTGTGAATTTATGTAGGTAAAGTTGGGTGTCTCATGGCCTTTAAGATGTTGATTTCCCAACAATGATTTATAAATATGGTGTACCACAAGTTCCAGTTTTCATATTGAACCAAAGTGTTAAAAAGGGACTGTTATCCTTCCTAATTAAAACATTTACAAGAGGACGACCTGTGGCGGTCATAGGTGAATTTCAAATAAAGTTCATTCAGCTTGATATATTTTCATCATTCCATGGCTATCCTCACAACATAAAAAATATTTAAGAAGGAACTGAAGATACCTATCTTTGTTTCCTCTGTGTTTCCACTGGTAATGTGTTGTTCATTGGTTTAATTGATAGAGGTGGAGATAAGAGGTTAAACCATGTCTACCCCAAGGGATATTAGTAGACAAGGATATTAGGTTTTGAAAGGAGATGGTTATGGATTCAAACATGGACTTACATTCTCAAGTATCCTTTGGAACTGTTATCACAAGATTTGTACTTGTGCAAACCCCAACACAAGTCCCCCAAATCTGTGTAACTAGGGAAAATCCTACCAGTGTCACCTTAGTAAGAAATTCCCTTGTTTTAGTGATGGAGGAGGTCCACCACAAGGGAGGCTTCCCCGATGACTTCAAGGGATCAAAGTAGCAAATATGGTAGCCAAGCCTACCATCCCCTCTCTTGATCACCTAAAGAAAAGTCTAGGTCAAGGAAAGAGGAGTATGAAGTTGTTTGAGTACCTTCCTAGAACAAGAACACTTTGTAGAAAATATATGATTATTTCCAAGTCAAAACATGCAATAAATACTCCTTGAAGACACTAGATAGTGAAATTTCTATGTCTGTTATAAATTTGCAGTAGTGAACAATATTACAACATCCATAAAAAATTTATAACAACAACAATAATTAAAGATTAGAAATGCAACAATTGACAATGTAAACTTAGCACACCTCCACTAGAGTAATGTCCAATTGTTATATGCAATTTTTGAGCATGTTAAGCCACCTTTCCAAGAGTGTACACACAAAATAAGAGTGTATTCAAATGGTTGTCGAAAATTTTTGCAACACCAGCAAGTTTACTAGAAACTTAGTGAGTGTTAGTGTTAGCAAAGTTAGTAGAAATCTTGAAAGAATTAAAAGAGAGTATTTTTTGATCAATTTCACCACAAGAGCGTTGTAAAATCAGTTCCTTTGAGGGATATGGAGTCTTTATAACAATACAACAATTCTTGAATATTGAACTAGAAAAGACTAAGAGGTAGGGATTAGACTCTAAGCTGCTAGCACATTAGGCCCTTAGGGTTTAAACCTTAAAGAGAAGGATTGCTAGAGTGAAAGCACTTTTGGGATCTAACAACCTTTTCTCCCTTCTTAATACTTCAACTAGGTCAAGAAATCAAGTGTATAGGGATAAAATACTAAAGTATTATCACTTTAGAGCTTTAAGATGCTAACCCTAGCAAGGAGATTTCACCAATTTCGAATAAGAATAACCTTGTGAGAGGAGGAAACACTTATGCTCCTGTGTTAGGGTTTTACCAAGCAAGACGTCTGGCATAAAAATCAATATTCACCATGTAACATAACATCATAAGGATAAATTGCAAAAAATCAACTCAATTAATCCAATATACCATGAGACAAAAACTCGAATTGCATAAATTCTTCTTCAAAATCAACAAAAGAATCCACAAAATGATCCTCCAAGCATAGTGCATTAAGTAGAAGAGCTAGATAGCCAAAAGAGGGTGCCAAATCCTTAATTGTTCTAAAAATGGTGAGTGATGATTGATGATAAAATGAAATGAGATGGTCCTTTATTTATATGAGGCCATCTTAACCAATTTTTCCACATAAAATTTTCAACAAAAAATTATAAGAGGGTCAACCCCCTTCATTTTCCTCTCTAATGTGAAAAAATGAAATATACATAAAATAAAACCCTAAAAGGGCGACGTTATGCCCTAGAAGGGTGACATAGGGCCCAAGAATGTGACGTCCATCCTGAAGGAGTGGAAAGTTGGGCCTCCAAAGGAAACATGCCATGATCATGTGTGCAAACGTGCCATGGTATGAGACTTCTCAAGTCATACCACCTCTGGAACCACACTATCCATCAAGCCCCAACCAAAATGGTGATGTTAAGGGATAGAAGGTGACGTCGTAGGCCTCCAAAAGCCATGTCCAAGTGCAACAAAGGTGCAATATCATCATCAAGTGATGCCAAGATGCATCTAAAGGCAATGTAATTCATCTTCAATAGTATCCCACATGTGGGGTATGACATCCATCCTATGGGATTTCAAGCCCCTATGAATATCCAAGTGGCACAGTCTCTTCATGAATAGGTTTCATTAGACAAGGTCCTGCAAAGACAAACAAGTATGTCCTCCAAGGGTCCACAAGTCATATGAATCATGCCAAGTAAGCCACATTTTATAAAAGAACCACCCAAACAAGTGCATTCAATCCCCCCTTTTCAAATTAAACAAATTATCAAAGACCTTATAAACTTCTCCAAATTTAGGTATGGGAGGGGTGTCATGGTGTCTTATTTGGTAGGCCAATCCCCAAGTCAAGGAAATTTTCCCAAGAAGACCCTATCTAGATCATGTAATAAGTATGGGGTGGATTGGGGAAAGACTCTTGGACATGGGGTCCTTGACATATCAAGGGTTCATATTGTCTCATTTATGGGTGCCTTTGTTGAGGGTGTGTTTCATACCTTCTTTTGCAATGTAACATTTTCCCAATCCCTTTGTTTTCCCTTTTCCTTTTTTTTCTTTCTTTTAAAATATGAACATTGAATGCTATGTGCAATGGAAATAAAAAGAACACCACAATGCCACTTGAAGTTAGAACACATTGAGTGCTATGTGAACTAGAAATTAAAGAATGCCGCAATGCATTCCCCCATCAAGTGGGACACTTTTTATTTATTTTCTTCTAAAAGTCCTTTATTTCTTATAGAGAAGTGTTTAATGGCTCTTAGGACCTTAGCATGAGCATCTAGAAGGATGTTTTATGGCCTTTGATTTTTACAATGCCGGTTGCAACACCTCAGGGCCTTTATCCCCTTCTTTCCATCAAATGAAGTACAAACCCTTCTTGGGGTCAACAGACCTAAAACTGAAAAGATGAGGAAATGGAGGGTAAGAAGTGTGGAAAGTGGTAAGTATGAGTGGGAATGGTATGATGACCCTTCAAGGAGACCCCCCAATATAAACCCTTTTCCCAAGGGCAACCAACTTACTGAGATACCATGTCAACCAACAAGGTGAAATTAGGCAGAGATGATTTCAAGGATGTAAATTTATATTAAAATGTAGAAACACGGGATAAACTTATTGGTCTTTAATATTTAAAATGTAAAATGTTTGGCAATAATTTTGTAAAAATATATCAATTTCTCAATATTTTATATAGTTTCTATAAATTTTTGGCGATTTTCGAGGTAAAATAATTTTTTCTATGGAATTTGGGTGAATCTTTTTTAGAAAAAACAAAAATGGGTGAATCGTTTTTTGGGAAAAACCATGGAAAATTAGCCCATTGGTGAAATTTAGCCACTAAAATCATCTATGAAATTAGGCAAACGATATAATTTCCAAGCAAATGTTCCATAATCAAGAAAGGACTCTTTGCAACATGCTCAAATGCTTCAAATATTAAAGTGACACTTACCATGAGATTGAACTTGTTACCTCATGAAGCAAGCCCTGATGCCTTCTCTAGTCCATGATTGTGTGGTAGACATTGTTATGCTGTTGACGATGAGTGGTGATGTGTAGTGGACATGAGGGTATTTATCTGTTCAATGTGGGTTATGTCATTCATATGGCTCTTGACACTTCATGTTTGCTACCCACGGGCCTTGAGACATCATCTCCTTAGTTACCCCTAGGATGGGGGGGTAACAAGAATGAAAGTTAAAATTTGCTTTTCCCCTTTTAAAAATCTTCGTTAGCGTTTGGGAGTTGAGGAAATAAAACAAATTTCATTTTTAACATTCTCAAGTATCCTTTGAAACGAAAGTTAAAATTTGCTTTTCCCCTTTTAAAAATATTGGTTAGATTTTGTGTTTTGAGGAGAAAAAACAAATGTCATTTTAAAAATCTTGGTTAGCTTTTGGGTTATGAGGAAAAAATGTCATTGTTGATGTACAATTTCTATCTTCCAACAAATGTCATTGTAAATGTAGGGTTTTTATCTACCAACAAATGTCATTGCAGATTGCAGGGTGTTATGCAAGGGTTTTAGGGTTCATCAATTGCCTATATTAGGTTTAGTCCGATGTTTAAATTTGCAGGTTCACTGTGTTCGTGTTAAGTTTTTTTTTCCTTGAAATATAAATTGGAATGTTGTTTCATTTTGTTTCATTTTTAAAACTGAAGGTCCAACATTTTCCTCAGCTTAGTTAGGGTTCTATTAATGGAAGTTTTAGTGTAAAAGAGATGTTCGATGATTGGTTAATTGACTACACTTTCCAAATTTGCTTACTAGTTGATTTATGTCTTATTAGAGAATATTGAATGTTATAAAGTTATGTCTTATTAGTGAATAATGAATGTTATAAATGTTTGGCAAATTTTTTTAGCTCTAAAGTTCTCTTTAGATACACTATATGCTTTTAATTATAGTTTTATGCAATACTCAACTTATTCATGAAACACATAATAAGATCTTTGGAAATATTGTCAAGACTATCGTATGAAAGATGGCCCAACATACAATAAGATCTCTTGGAATATAGTTGAGATTATATCATATAAAAGATGGACCAACATACAATAAGTTCTCTTGGAATATATGTGAGACTATATCACTTGAATTGAACATAGTACCTTAAAAATTATTAAGCAATAGTATGGAATTTAGGTATTCAAGCTATCTCACTCGACCATGCTACGATATATTGTCCAATCAAAGTGAATTTCACTAATTCCACATTGTCTAAAATTAAAATTTCATAGGGGTAATCATGAATAATTTTAAAAATTTCATAGCTTTAAGGGCCTAGAAATGTCATGGAATGATAATAAAGTTGAATATGTAGGTTTACATAGCTAGACATAGTTGAAAAGATTTTCTCTTTTGGATGTAACTGTGTGAGTGGTTTCGAAATGTCCAAGATTTCAAGTGGACACTCCACCCATCATTACGTACATAAGAAGAAAGTATGATTGGAAAAGAGTGTTGGGACTTGTTTATATGGAGGAAGAGAGATCAATAAGAAAGGAACTGATAGAGAGATAAAAATAATAAATTGAAAGAGATAGTCATTGAGATAAAATTAATGGAAATAAAATGTTAAAATAATGAGGGGTTTGTTTATATGGAGGCTTGGAGAGATCAGTAAGAAAGGAACTGATAGAGAAATAAAATAATAAATTGAAAGAGATAGTTGTTGAGATAAAATTAATCGAAATAAAATGTTAAAATAATGAAAAGGTCAAGATAATAAATTCATAGAGGTAGTTGTTGAGACTGGGGTTATAAGGTAGTTGTTGAGTTTAGGGTTATGATGGAAAAAACATAGAGGAGGTGTAAATGAAGAATGGGGAGGTAAATAATTAAAAGATTAAAGACGTTAGGCTTATAGAGAGGGCCAAATTAGACAAAATATAGAGGGAAAATAATTAATTAAGGAGATAGTAAAGGGTAGAATATGAAAAATAAAATAAAAGGCTCCAAAAAATTAATGAAATAATAAATTAACAGAGTTAGTTAAAGAGTTATAAGGGAAATTCTAGATGAGGTAAAAATTAAGGGGAAGAAAAGATAATGGATGGAAAGGGTCGAAAAAATTAATGAAATAATAAATTAAGAGAGTTAATTAGAGAGTTATAAAGGAAATACTAGAGGAGGTAAAAATTAAGGGGAATAAGGGGGATAATAATTTAAGAGAATAATAAAGTTAGGGTTTATGAATGTTAACGTATAAATAGGGGTAAACTAGTTGTGGAAGATAAAATAAAGTGTAAAGATAAGGTGAAAATCATTAAAAAGGTAGAATTCATAAAAATAGTAAATTAGTAAAAACCAAATAAGGGGTTAAGGAAATCCCTGAGAGGAAAGATATACAAGGAGGGTGATAGTGATAATTTTTTAGAGAAAGAGAAGTTTGTAAGATTAATTTTTAAAGGAAATAATTAATTAGGAGGGGTGAGAAAAAATATGATTTTTTAATAAAGATAGAGATCCATGAAACAAACAAATTAGGTTATTCTGTGAGACTAAGGTGAAAAGGGGGAAAAGGAAGTGAATAAGACATATATATAGGGAGAGGATATTGGAGGCGAGGATAAGATTTATGGATCGGCCAAGAAAAGGGACAGGGGGAGAAAATAAAAAATTAAAACAAGGGGGGGAGAAGCCTAATGATCAAGGTAATGAATGGTAGGCTTCCAGGATTGGCTAAGCTTGTATCCATCTTCACGATTAAATTTATTGGGATATTTTTCGATTTTGAGGGATTTCCAAATGAGACATGAGGAGTAATGAGGAGCAGAGGATAAAATTTTCCCAAATGACAAATACCTTAATGACATATCCCACCATCATCTAGTACAAAAATATGTCTTCTTAAAAACTTTGATTACACGTTCCCTCTGCATTTCTTCCCCCTAATTCCTTGTTGAGGAAAATGCCCATTTAACCAAATCCCTTCAATTGAATGGCTATTATATCGCTTAGAGATGAATTGAGCCTTCTTCTCAATCAACAACCCTAAACCAAAAACCTCCACCTCTCTTCGATCTCTCCTAACTCTCCCTTATATCTAGGGCACCACAGATCATATCGATAAGCTCATGGTGAAGAATAATATCAAAGCCATGTTCAAACCCTACAAAACCCTTAAGCAACTTTTCATAATAGAGAAAGATAAATCCAACCCGATGCTTGGACCAGGTGTTTACCAAATTCCTTGTTCATGTGGAAAGTCTTACATAGGTCAAACTAGTAGAAGCTTTAAATCTGGTCTTAAGGAGCATATCCAGAAGAAAAAATATTTTCGATAATAAAGTTTTTAAAGATGGAAGGTGACACTCAACTTATTATTATGAAAATTGAACAAGTTTTAAAAGTAACAGAAATAATGATTCCATGATGAAGTAGATAATACTTCAACGATATTTGAAATCAAATAATGACACATTGACAAACCAAGGTGCAAATTTGAATTGAGACAAATAAATATATCACATAAATGTACAAATTTGAACTCAAGTCAATCAAGGATTACCTAAATTTTGACCAATTTTGATGAGGAGTAAATTATATTCAAGATGATAATTACTTGGATATAATTACATTTTGGATGTTTAAGTGATCAATAATAACTTCAATTTTGGTCGATCTCAGTACATAAGCCCCTAATCTTGATCAACTTCAATTTAGATTGAGAATTATATCACCTTTTTGGGCGACAGAGCATCTTTTTATTTAGGATACCACTATTTTTTCTACACACAATTAATAACTTATTGTGATTAAATAGATCGATCAAGGATTCCCAATGGTTAACTCAATCGGTTAAACTATCTTGCCAATGCATGTTGTTGATAGGGAGACCATAAGTCACAGGTTAAAATCTGGTAGAGTCCCTTGGGGTTAAATCTCAGTGAAAAGAGAAAGTGTAAGACCAAACATTGCTCTATGTAGTGGACCAAGGGGAAATTTCATTTATACATGATGATAGATGACTCTCACAATGAACATCAACCATTTTTATATAAATCTACACTCCTTTTGCTAACAACTCCCACATTTTCATTAATATTTATTATTAAGTAATTCAATTGTTAATATTAACATATTATAAAGTTATGACATATTTATTAAGTTTCCTACTAGCATTAGATTAGATTCATGACATTGCAAATATTTACACTTCTTAGAAAATTTGAATGATAAAATAAATAGTGAATACATATAAAAATAATATGACCAAAGGAAATATAAAAGTTGGTTTTCATAGTCCAAGATTGTTGTTGATATTGGTACCAAAGAGTTGGAACTAACTTTCATATTGATTTTGATGGCATTATTGAGAAGTATCACAAAGACAACAATGATGTAAAGATAACAAAAGGTAGTAAAAGGCACTATAAAATTAAAAAGGCACTATAATTAAAAATGCACTATAAAATATTCAATGATGTAACTTAAGTAAGGAGTAAGTGACCTTGTGATTAAGAAAGCATCACAAAGACAAAGATAACAATAGGAAATCAATAAGCTTGTAATCAAGAAGTCATCATAAAAATAATAATACATAACTATGTTAATACCAAAGTAAGGGAGAAAAGTTATATTATTTTTTTAATTCATAATTTTTTTAGTGTATAATACTTCATAACCACCCTTGTACTATATATTTCAAAATCATTCATATTTAAGTTAAATGAATCATGTTATGGTTTAATATGTATTTTTATTATTGTTAGAGTGTAATGTTTTATTAGTAAAATGTTATTTGAGATTAATAAATATTTTAACTATTTACAATGATAGAGATAAAGTTAAATGCTAATTAATTTCTCCAAACCATGTAAAATATTATGTTATTAATTAACATAATTAATAAAATGCTAATTAGTTTCTCCCAACCATGTATAATATTATGTTATTAATTAACATTTATAATTATGGTAAGTTATTGTGATTTTATAATTCTTTAATTTCTTAATAATATGAAAATCAATAAAAATCAATAACCTTTGAAAATCACCTTATATTAACATTTTTTCTTAATATTATATAGTTTGAAAATCACCCTGTGTTAACATTTTTCTATTAATAATAGTTTCATTAATTTTTTGAAAATTTTAAAATTTTAAAATTTTAAAATAATATTAATAATTTTATATTTTATTTTTCAAATTAATATTAATATTTTTCAAAATTAATAATATTCTAATTATAAAAAAAAATTAAGAAAAAAGACAATTTTAAATGATTAAATGTGAAGGAATATGTATCTATGAAGTTAGAGAAATATAGTGATCCATAAGGATTACACATTAGGGATATGGTTGACTCATATGGTTAACTCGAATAAAGAAATACAATAACTTGTATGGTTATTATAAGATTGGTGAGACTGTACATTTAACATCAATATATCACATTAGTGTTATAGCTTGATTTAAGACAATACATCGTCAAAACACATACACAAAATAAATCCTTACAACTTTGAAAACTATATCTATCCTCACTTTTTGTTTATACTTGGGAATTTGGAAGCTCATAGCGTGCCATTATCCATATATACATGTTATGTTATAACTTATATCCCCATGCGTCCATGTCCAACATGAAAAAATAAGTGTAGAATAGGTGCTCTGAGTAGTTCCATGCAATGTAAAAGTACACGGAATTTCAAAGCATTTTGGAACAATGGTTGATGTGTAGTCGGCCCTCGACATTATCATTGAATTGAGTTTACCTAGTGGAAATATTTAGAATGGAGAGACTTTTGGTGCTTTTTGTTGTGTAAACTAAACAACAATCTTCTTAGCCTCTGTGTTTGCATGCTAGATATCATGTCCTATGGATTTTAAAGTCACATCGGCAGATGACTCTGTAAAGACAATGGTGGATAACAACTCGATCAAACCGGACCATCAGATTTTTACAAAATAACACCTATCTATTTGTTGGATATGTGCCCACATGGGCCTTTCAATCCATCAAATCAAATCTATCATAGGACCCTAGGGAGAGCCTCTCTCTCCTTTCCCCATTTTAAGAGGGCCCTTAAGAGCACATAAATGCCACCTCCAACAACAGAGTTATTACATACATAATATCAAATTTAATGGAATGATGTATTTCAACTATCTCCCCAATTAACGAATGTTATGTGTATAAAGATGCATGCTTCATCCATTCACTTTCCACATCAACTTCTCACTCACTTCTCCATTCATTCACTTCCACTTAAGTGATAAATTCTCACTCACAAAGATCGATATTGAGGGACCAGACCACCGAGAGGGACAAGCTCAAACCCCCACTCCTCACATTCGCTTCCTTCATATGGACCAGAGGACTTTTGTTATTGACGTGGATCAAGGCATATATATCCTTATGCGCTATCATTTCGAATTATTCCACCATGCCACTGGATATGAACGAAAAGTAGAGAACGAGGTCGTGGTATGATACAGAGAAAGACCAAAGACAGATAAAACAACAAATTAATGTAGAAAAAAAGCTCTCATTAGGAGCTATCCACTCCATCCCACCTTCTGGAAAGTCATTATCAGTGCTCTTTTATTAGAACAAATCATATTAGTCCAGGTGGTCTGTTGTCCCACAACATGAGCTCATTTGACATGTTGATCAACATGAATAACAGTGCCAAGAACAACAATCATGGATGGTAGAGACTTGTTTATCCATTATCATGTTGGCTTGAGAGAAAACCTTTGAAAAAGAGTATAGTGATCGTGGGCACAACGAAGACAACAAAGAGAAAATTTTAATAGTCAATGAGTACACAATGATTTCCATTTATTTTAATCTCAACGTTTTACAAATCTTTATGAAATCTTCCCAGTGCCAATGACAACATGAAGTTGGAGTGAATGCACATTACATAACCTTTGAAATGGAGGTCGAAAAATGGTGGGAGATGGAGATGGCAGAGGGAACCAGAGGTGGGATGGGTTGAACTATCAAGGAGACAGAGATGGCGGAGGGTTCCAAAGGTGAGATGGGTCGAACTATTGAAGAGACAGAGATGAAAAATAATGTTCACCAAAGACTAGATGAATGCAAATGTCTAGGAAGTAAAAAAGTTGAACTATCGAGGAGACGTGGATGATAGAGTTTGTCGAAGACCAAGAAACTATCTGATTGGGTCGTTTGGTGCCCGCCATGTGCCTCCAAATAGCTGTCAGATTGGGTTGTTGGATGCCTGCCACATGGCACCAAGACAATTTTCTGATACTAGTCACGTGACATACAAACAACCATCATATACATGCCACATGGTGCCAAAATAATCATCAGATACCCACCACGTTGGTGTGCTACTTATATGTTTAGTATAATGAATTCATTAATTATCAATCCAGGATTCGTAATCAACAGAGTTACAAGACACCAATAGGGAAGGTAATTCTAATGTCATGAGTATAGAACTATTCTAGATTATGCATGCTGGAAACAAAACAAACTAGCAAATCAAAAACACACTTTGGTTGTCTTTCACAGAGGGGATATCTACTCCATTATGGCACATGCAAATATGAGATGGATTTCTTTGACATATCAACTCTGATATCTGACCCAGAAAACTAACTATGCAATTCTGAAAGGGAAATCACACATCAATCATCAAGACATAGCATGGGTAGTTCAATTGTCAATATACTGAGTATGCTGTGGTTCACAATGTGCTATTGTAAACTTCACTAGTTCTCCTTCAAATATGTCTGACTACTACTGCCAACATTTATGTCCATGAAACAAAATCAAATTCATAAAAACATAAACATAACATATGCAAAACAGAGTAAGTAAAGATCTCCAAACAATCGTATAATTGAAATCCTAGTCTAAACCATACTGCTATCATATGAAAGAATTAAGATTCAACTAATCTAACATCTATACTATTGAAATCAACTACTCACAGTAATCTATAAGGATGTTGACCTTTGTTGAGCGGTGGGCCCTTGCGGCTTCAACAGGTCAACAACTGGAGTCTACAGTAAGCTTTCTTTCAATCCACACAATCCTCTTACTTAAATTTCAAAACAAAGAATTAAACTATGCTAACAACTCAACTCACATTCATTCATAAATGATCAAGACCTGGAAATAAATGACATCCTTCTATTAAAATTCAACTCAGAATGTGTTCTACAATATGTAACGCTGCTTCACATGCTGGATTATACTAACTCTCTACTACTTCCACCATCCTTGCCATGACTATTTAAACAATCTTAGTCACGAAACACAAGGAGGTGAAATCTTTAGCAAATCAGTCAATTGTCAAATTTATATATTCGGTTACATATTTTAAGCTTCATCCTCATGACACGAAGTGTATGAGGATGATGCAATAAACAAACAAGCTTATCATAACCTTGCTAGAGCTTTAATGATTCAACAAACATCCAACAATTATCTTTGGTATGATCTGAAGCTAAACTTGGTATATTATGCTTCCTATATTGGTACTGGATCGTGACAGGTGAGATTCGATAAATGGTACCGAATCTGAATAGTTCACAAGTGGTTGGTACCGGATCATGACAGTCTGCGACTGTTGGTACCAGATCACGACAGGTGAGATTCAGTACAGGATCTGAATGGAAGGTGCGGTTGGTACCGGATTCGGACAGTGGCAATTTGGCGCATAAGTACCAGATGGTTGAGCTGGTATAGAAAGGCCGGACTCATCTAGAGGTCAAAGGTTATACATGGAAAATTAAAACATTAGTACATGAAACATTTAGTCTCCTAGCCCAATAAACCACAAAAATGCACAAATTAATTATACTTTACCTTATGACCTCATCAATGGCTAACGATAGTGTTCTTTGTCATTTATTCAAGCTTAGGTAAGCCAAAAAGGTATAGATGAGAAGTATAATAGGGTAGTGGGGATGTCAATTTAGAGACTCAACATTCCCCCATGCCAAAACCATTGCATGTCCTCATGCAACTGAAACAAACCCAAATTTTTTCAAAATTTGAGACTCCATTCTTTACTTCTGTGGATCAATGATGTTGATGGTTGAGGCTTCTTCTTTCAACTCCCTTTTTATGACCCTAATGTATTGTAAGAGTCTTAGTACCTTATTGATCTTATTATAAGTCTCTTCATGGTCACCTTGAAGTTGCTGGTTGGTTGCCTTCAGTTGCTCATTTTCCTTTTTGATATATCTGTCCAATAGTTGGTATTCCTTCACTTCTTGTTTGAGTTCCTGGTTTTGTTTTTGTAGCTCCCCAATCTTTTTCTTCATCTGTGCTTTTGTTAAGGTTCTTGTTGAATCCATTGTTTCTGGCTGGATGTATTCTCTTTCCTCCACTTCCTCCCTCATCCCACATAAAGTAATAGTGACTTGTTCCTCGGTCAAACTAGGGATGTCATCCTGGACTGATAGGTCTTCAGAAGGGGAGGTAAGATCTATTGGATCTTCATGTCTATGAGCACTAAAAACTACTTTTCCTTTCTTTTCCATGCTCCTTATGGTTCTCTTACAAGGAGGTACTGGATCACGGGTGCTCATAGGCTTCCTTTTCTTCTTTTTTATTTGTGGAATGGTTACAGGGGATTGTTCTATAGATTGTTCACTTTTATTTTCTGAGCTATTCTTCCCTTTCCTCATAGTTTTTGTCTTATGACCCTTCTTCTCAAGTGCTACTGTTGAAGTCTCCTCTACTAATTTGGTTTTACCTTTTGATTCTTGACTTTTAAAAGTCTTATTGACTATGGAAGAGGGCCCTGCTTGTTTACTAGATTTTTCGTTTTGGTTCACTGTTCTGGATGATGATGGAGTTACCTTATCTTTCTTTCCCTTTTTCTTTTGAGGTTCCTTATCTTTCTCTGGAGAAAGCTAGGCTTCCTCTACAGGTTTTTTTTTCTGTGGGAAGGTGTTGAGTGATGAGGATTTTCCAGCTAATCCTTTGCTTCCTGATTTCATGTAAAACTAACATCTTAATAAGACCTTGATGGTAAATGCTAGTCTTCTCAGTTTTGGATAGGGATTTGACACCTCTTACCATCTTGTTCAGACTCATCCATAAAAAATATGGGAAATCAATTTCAGGGCCTCCTTCAAAGTGTAATAGAATCCTAAGATGATATATGAAGGTTATAGCATACCTTCTCTCACAAGTGAGGAATCGTTGAAGACTAGCAAGCATTGGATGATATTCTTCCTTGATATAGTTCCTAGGAATCCCCTTTTTCCAATCAGGGTGATGATGGTCTTCTTTCAAAAATCGTTGGCACATTTCCTTGTTGATTCCTACTCCTTTGAAATACTTGGCTCCTCTGTTAGGTAATCCCGTGACTTCCCGTAAGGTTGCTTCATTGATTATTTGCTGCAGATTGCCTATGTGCGCAATCTCTCCATCGTAACCCTGAATAAATGTGTGAGATACCTTCTCATGCCAGCCTGTGAATTTCTCCAAAAATGGCATCCATCCCGCTCTAGCATACTTCTCTCTAGATAGTTGGAACTCCTTGGTCTCTCTATAAATCTAGAAGACCGGTTAATGTCTACTTACAACCATCTTTATAAATTGTGAGAAAAAAAATCAGGTTGTAGCGCAAGGATTTAGTCGACTGATGAGGGTAAGGGTTTGGTACCGGAGATCGTAGGGAGGAGTAAGCTCAGAACTAGATAAAAGTTGGTAACAACAAAACAACTATGGTGATGGCATCGCTAATTCGAATGGTGAGTTTAAGAAAATATGCCGCAAAGGAAATTAATACAAGATGAGGCTCATCTGGATGGCTTCGCCACCCAGATAAGTCATTTCATTCTTGCCCGTTAGCGTAATGATGGGGACGGAACGTTGGGTGTTGAAGCATCATTGTTGTTTAGGATAGGTGATTGGACCTCTGAGCGATGAATTTGATGTTGAATCATGGCTCATGACACAAGATAAGCTCATGATTTGCTTAAGGAAGAAGCACGTTCGTGGCTCATCATTACTAGACATGCTTCATATTCACACTTTTGATGTGATTTTTCCCTCAATCATTTTCAAGCGCTTATGTGATGAGAGGATTGATTAAGGTTAGGCATATGGGTATGAGGGAGTGAAAGTTAGGTGCATGGTTTTAACACTAAGGTCATAAGATCTAATATACATTTTCATACCTATTATAGTTTTATAAGCAAAGGAAAATAAATAATACCATGTTACATTTTATTTTACCATTGTATGATCAATACCCATAGCATATGCGACTGCCTTTGTATTTGAAGCTTGTAGATTGTCAGAGTTCATCTTTTTAGGCTGGAGTTTTCTTGAAGCTTGGTATTAGAATTTCCTGTACTTCATGAAACTTCTTTATTCTGTGCTTATCTTCTTTTGTGTCTGGTTCTGCATGGTTGTAGGGTGATCATGCTGGTTTCTGAAGATGAGATGTGAGTCTCAAAAAGAGTTCTAAAGGAGCTCTTTGACCCTCCCCCATGCCAAGGATGTTGCATATCCTTATGCAAGAAGATTCAACACTTTGTACCATAATGGAGAAAAGATGATAAGAGAAAGGAAACCGAATCAAATTCCAAAAGTACATTTATCACCTAGCATATGATCACATGCCTAAAAAAATTGAAATTGCCTTTCTTTTGATGACTTATTAACAAGGGTAGCATTCAACAGTGAAAACAGGGAGGTTTTTATATTTTTGCCATAAGAACATATCCAACCTAACTTGCTTCAGAGATTTACTATCATTAGATGTTATGGATAAATTTCACAGTATAAGTAGATTATACTCCCCAGTTAGGGCTCCACTCTTAAGAAGTTTCCTTAATGTAGGCTTTAGATGTCAGACCGATAAGGTTGACTTAGGGTAATTCTCAAATGAACATTTGCTTGTAATAATTATCTTTGTTTATTAATCTGGAGTTGTATCTCATAAATGTTAACAATGAACTTTGTTTGTAGTGTTCATATTTTAGATGACAAAAGTGGATTTTTGAATCAGACAAGTATAGATGAGACATTCCTCAACCAGAACCCATTGCCAACAAGCCTGTTCAGTACTCCGATAGGGTAGTTGTGATAATTAGTGAGAGACATCCCTTCCTAGGAAGAATGCCCCATTGCCAACAGGCCTGTTCAGTACCCTGATGGGTTTTCCTAGTCATACCACAGACCTGTACCCGCTACCAGCAGACCTGTTCAGTGTCCCGACGGGTTAGTATCTTAAACTCGTTTTCCATCAGAGGCTTATTGTCGATAGTCACCTATTTCGATTTTTATTAAAGAGTTCTTTTGCATGGTGACATGGGAGGCTCGTCTGAAAACCTTTTTACAGGCTGGGATGGTATTGGGTTGGAAGGTGTATTCTCTTATTTGGATGTCTTTAAAGATTTGTTTGAAGGAAAAATAAACTTTTGTATTGCACATTGGATCCAGATGTATAATTTTGTCTGAGTTTGTCCATCAGAGAATGACCTAAAGTTACCTTAGGGTACTGATACATCCTCTTCCATAAAAGTTTTCCTAGTGTGCCCTTGATAGAGAGTGTTCATACACTCATATGTTACTCTTTAGAAAAGATAATCCAATGAATACTATTGAAGTCTAGTTAGGGTGAGATAGTTACTTGTAGGCTAATATAGTTTTTATCCCTTTAATCACGCTGAAATACTGGATAAAGGCAACCTCTAGACTTTGAAGCAGATTAAGCATGGTTCTTTTAAAAATCATAGGTAAATATTATGTCTTCTTTGTCAAGCAACATAACCGAAAGAAATTAAAAATTCTTCCTTTTAGCAACAAAACCAAAAGAAATTAAAGATACTTCCCTTTAGTCAGCAACATAAC
Organism: Picea engelmannii; assembly: GCA_009831015.1. Lineage (NCBI taxonomy): Eukaryota > Viridiplantae > Streptophyta > Pinopsida > Pinales > Pinaceae > Picea > Picea engelmannii. The sequence continues at coordinate 84,465 of ML819867.1, read as the reverse complement.
CAAAAGAAATTATTACTTCATAAGGGCTGCCATTTGATGCTGCATTCGACTTCTTGGTTCTAGCTTAAGTGGTTGTTGCATGTCTTCATACTTCATATTAATTGACATAAGATTTTGAAATATGCGTAGCATTCCTTTTCAATTAGGTGATGTGTCCTGGTAGTACCGTATAAGGACAAACTTATGGTATCGGACCAGCACAGGACTGCTGGTACCTGACCAGAACAAGATTTTTGGTACCGGAGCAGAAAAAAGTATTGTTGATGCCTACAAACTGATGTTTAGCAAGTTCTTGAAGGATCAAATAAATTATAGAAATCTACTTTCAAAGATAAAATGCGAAAGTAAAACAAAAGGAGGTAAGAATCCCTTGTTACCTTCAACTTATTAACAAAACAAAATCCACACCTATGTACAAAATTTTAAAAATAAACCAATCAATCAATGTGGATCAGTAGGAAGGTCTCCTTCCTTACTGATCACCTACATATCTAAATTATGTAGTATACGAGTCAAAAATTCGTCTTTTGATAGGGGTTTGTTATAAATTCTCAACCAGTGACCATTCACAAGTAGCGGTGTTTGTTGTTCGTCAATTGTCTTTATCCTGATTGAACCACTATCATAGACAATGTCAATTTCGTAAGGTCCCATCCAACGAGTAGTTAACTTACCTTTGAAGTTTTTGAATCTGCTGTCATACAATAGGGCCCAATCTCCTTGTTGAAATTTTTTCTTTTTGAGATACTTGTCATGCCATTTTGTTCTCTGCTCTTGAATGAGGGTGTTTCTTTGAAGTTCTTCCTGCCTGATTTCGTCCAACTCATTAAGCTGCAAGAGTCTTTTTTACCGGGCTTCATCCAAGTTCATGCCAACTTGTACTGCAGTCCTGAAGGTTTTGATCTCGAATTCTATGGGGAGAGGTACCTGCTTCCCATACACCAACTCGTAGGGTGTATGTCCTGTTGTATTCCTCCAGGTGATTCTATAAGCCCATAAGGCTTCTAGTAATCTATCAACCCATTCCTTGTGGTGTAGCTGTACTGTTTGGTAAGAATGGACTCAATAAATTTGTTGGTAGATTTTACTTGTCCATTTGCCTGTGGAGGGTAGGGTGTAGATTTCCTGTGTTTAATTTGGTACTGTTTTGTAACAACTTTGACTAGATTAGAGGTAAATTGAGTTCCCTGATCAGTCATAATTTCTCGAGGTACACCAAATCTAGTAAAGATGTCATTAAAAAGGAAATCTACCATTGATTGTTCACTTGCAGCTGGTAAAGATTTTGCTTCAACCCACTTAGTCACATAATCAGTACATACAGGTATGTACTTTTTCTTTTTAGATGCAGGGTTAATGGGCCCTACAAAATCTAATGCCCATTTCTCAAAAGGCTCAATGACTACTTGGGCTTGAAGTGGCATTTGGTCTCATGTAGTAGGCTTACCCATTCGTTGGCATTCATCACAATTGGATACATATGTTTTAGCATCTTTGAAAATATGAGGCCAATAATAACCAGATTGCAAAACTTTATAAGAGGTCCTCTTGTCCACGAAGTGTCCTCCACAAGGACCATCATGGCAGGCTTTCAAAATATCATGAATTTCATCTTCCCTTCCACATCTCTTGATTACCAAATTTGGTCCTGTTTTGTAGAGACAATCATCGTGCCACATGTAGTTTGCACTTAGCTGAATTACTTTCTGTTTTTCTCTAGGAGACAATTTCTGAGGCATCTTCCCTGTCACAAGATAGTTAGATACATCTGCATACCAAGGAGTGAATGTAGAAATAACAAACAAATTTTCATTAGGAAAGTTATCTTCTACTGGTGCGTTATCTCCCAGATGAATCATTCTAGATAAGAAATCAACCACAAGATTATCCTTACCAGGTCTATCAATAATGTTGATATTGAACTCTTGTAATAATAACAACCATCTTGTAACTCTAGGATTTGTTACAGGTTTTTTCGTTAAGAATTTGATGGCTGAATGATTAGTGTGTACAAAATCTTGATATCCTGTAATATAGTGTCTAAATTTATTGATAGCATGGACCACAGCTAGCAATTCTTTTTCTGTGACCGTATAATTAACTTCAGCTGGATACATATTTTTACTGACAAAGTAAATAGCGCATTTGATTTTCCCTTTGTCCAAGAACTGCCCTAAGATCTATGTCTGAGGCATCGATACAGATATGAAAAGGAAGGGACCAATTTGGTCCTCTTAATACAGGGGTAGTTGACAATTTTTGTTTTAGAATCTCAAAAGATATTTGGCATTCATCATCCCACTTAAATTCAGATTCTTTAGATAATAACTTGAATAAAGGGGTAGGTAGGCTTGTAAAATTCAGAATGAATCTTTTATAGTAGCCAGCATGCCCTAAAAAGCTACGAACTTCCTTTTGTGAGGAAGGTATTCTGATTTGTGTGATAATATGAATCTTTGCCGGATCAACTCTCATTTCAGAACCAAAGATGTGATGTCCCAAAACAATACCTTCAATGAGCATCATCTTTGAATTTTCATTACTTAGGGAAATATTAGTTTTCTTACACCTAATCAAGACTTTTCTAGACTGGTCAAAGCTTCCTGGAAGTCTTTTCCATTGACTGTAAAGTCATCCATGTAGACTTCCACGCAATCATTGGTAAAATCGAAGAAAATGGCTAGGACAACCCTTTGAGAAGTGGCTGGGGCATTGCAAAGTCCAAAAGGAAGAACCCTATAAGCATAGGTTCCCCATGGGCAGGTGAAATTGGTCTTCTCCTGGTATTCGAGTGCTATTTGTATTTGGTTATAACCACTAAACCCATCTAGGAATGAAAAATACTTCTTTTCGGACAAGGTATGCAACCCCTGATCAATAAATGGTAAGGAAAAATAATCCCTATGGGTGGCTTTGTTCAAGTCCCTGAAGTCTACACATATTCTCCACTTACCATTTTTCTTGGGAACTATGAGAGGTGTGTAACAACCTCCACACTCACGACAACAACTCTGATAACAGGTGATTTTTTTTTTTTTTTAAAGTGTGTGCGTGTGTGTAGAAGGAAGCCAACACACTTGACTCTACGTCGCCACCCAACAACTAACAAGATGCAACCACGATGATCGCAACAAAAACGACATAAGACACACAACAAGTAACTGCAAGCATTAAACGACCATAGACATAAATAAGAATCCATAATAGTATATTTACTATTTCTTCACAGGAAAGCAGGGCATTTAATCTTAGTCCTCTGCTTCGGAGAGAGAGAAGGTCAGATAGGCTCCTGGCCGACTGTTCAGGCAGAAACTAGTAAGCCGACGACGAACAAGACACAAGCAAGAATTAAACAACCAGGCAGAATCATAATTGAAAGAGCAACCACCTCCTCTACGGAAGGCACAAGAAAAAGGGACTCAGACAACGACTAACCAATATTTAAGACAAGGTATTTTCTATGACCCAACTGTATTTGATTACTGACCAACTTCTCCCTTAAATTTCATCAACCGACAAATACCTTATACATAAGGTAATTTCAATTAATCTCCATCCCTCCTTTATTAGGTTATAAGGTCCTAAAGTACTTAGTTCAAGGACATTGCCTTAACCACAATCACATTGCACCTTCTCTGTTAACCCAAAATAATTAAGCCTCAGAATCATTACCAAAAGATGAACCCACAAACATTTTCCTTACCTTGAATGTTAGCACTGACATAAGCATCCCTATCATTATTTACATTCCACAAACATTTCAAGTAAAATCACAAGTACTGTGCATTTTATTATTATCATGACTATGATCTACCTTGACAGGATCATAAAATAACCCTATCATCACTTCTCATCCGAAAACAATATTGCCATTTCGATAATCAAGAATTTGCAATTTAACTGTTATCGACCACAATGAACTACAATACCAAGACCCTAAAATAACCATGCCCTCATTTTATATTTCAAATGACTTGCATTTAAAACAACATTCAATTACCAATCATGTTATCAACACCTACCTTATCTCCTTATGTTATATAGCAATAAAGTTCTACCTTTACCTATTACCCACAATATATTTTAGTGAAGTTACTTCATACATATTACCACAACAATAGATTAAAGTAAGGTGACAATGCCATTACATAATATTAAAATAACTTAGCAATCTAAATATCCACATCATTCTTGGATAGGTTTCCAACCTTAACTCACTTTCTATATCACCATAACCTTTCAATTAAGGAATAAGGATTTACATTTTATTATTTATAAAAACAAACAAAGCTACCTAACATTACCAATTCCTTACATTGATCATATCCTAAAACAAAATAAAATTAACACCTCTTTATATTACATTGCAGTCCATCACATTCGCTGGAATATATAATTATCAAGCTTTTGGAAAAGGAAGAACAGAACTAATCCAATACTAATAATATAAGCCATCTGTAATAAAACCACTCACGTTCAAGAATATATATCAATGTCATAATTTTATGAAAGAAAGGCAGAACTATAAAACGAGATAGCTGTAATAAAACCACCATATCTAATTAACCTCAATGGAGACTCCGTCAACAGGCAATCAATACCAACCACCTGGTATATTCAACATTCTGGCAAGATATAAATAAATTTTGGTGCTACCTATCAGTTTTTAAATATAACAATATATATAAATGAATTCTAGGGCTATCGTTGAACTGTCCCAGGTCCCACGCTAACATTCTATGTTAAGTATTTAGAAACTAAGATATAATAGTGAAATAGCCACCATTTAAATATCAATGAAATAAATAAATGGCAACTAAATAACACGACATTTATTCGTTGTAATAATACATTCATTCGCTAAAGGTAAGGACACACATGTAGAGAAATTCTGTCCCGTTCTGCAAGATGCAAAGGTATTAAATTCTGCCCCATTCTTCAAGATGCGCGGGGGTGTGTGCCGACAACGCAGAGATCAATTCGTGCCAGGCTCAGGCGGGGTCATTAAACTAAATGCGCAGAGGTAAAACTAAAAACTTGTTTACGCAGAAGTGAGAGTAATGAGGTTTAATAGCTGTCGACGAAGTGTACGAGGGGGATGCGGTCTGGAGGTTAACATTTCACTCATTCTAAAACGCAGACAGAGCTATATAATCATTACACTCGTTCTAAAATGCAGACAAAGGTTAGCAGAACGCAATCAATACAGACGCAGAGACTGATGTTATAACAAAATGCACACGAAACACAAACAATTAAGACGCAAATGGAAAGTTGCCAGAAAACATTGCAGAATTGACCTAATGCCCCCAAATTGTGTTCTGAAGTGAGGAAAGGGAAACTGTGGTTGACTCCTAGAGGAAAAGGGTCACTCCACTTGGAACCACTAGAAAAGGGAAATCGTGGGCCCCTTCCCCTCAATCAACATGCAGAGGAAGGCAGAGAGCAGCCGCTCCATGCAAGGGAAAACACAGGCCGAATATCAAGGTTTAAAATGGCCGCAGTCGGGGGCGATTGCCAAAATTTCGAGGGTTACACAGTGAACCCAACACAACGCAACCACCACTACAGTCGCTTACCTTTCAGGCTCAAGCCAAGCACCAAATTCTCAAGGGATGATCCCACGGGGCACACGGGTTACCCTACGCATTTGCACGGGAGTCGCCAGAACTAGTTTCAGTACGCAAAGAGTGGGTGGTCCCAACATTAGAGAACGTGACTCTACTTGAACGCAGAGGCAGAAATTGCATGATTCTCACACTGCTGCTGAGAGAAAAAGGGACCCCAAGATCTTGACTCAGTTGTCGGGGCGGAAACTGGTGGAACTCGTACTGGTAACAGGGGTGTAAGGGTTTGAGATCGGTGCGGTGGATGCCCAGGCATGGCACGACTTCAGTGATACGACCATGCTATCCATAAAAATAAACATTACCTACCCCCCTCCTTTGTTTTACTAAATTCTAACATATAACTCAAAGCGTGCAAATTCTGGCATAAATTCAACATAACATTTTCGTTTACCACATTACAGAACAAGAATTCAGAACTCATATACACCTTAGATAGGTAAACTTTCAATCAATTCTGACCAGTAATAGCAAGAGTTGTTTTGGCAATAACTTCCGTCAAATCCAGAAGGATGAAGGAACGATTTCAAATTTCTGTTCCTTTTTCTATTTAATTAAAGGTAAATAACTTAATCGACTGAAAAAGTGGCAGCAGTAGAACTTTTATTTTCATGAGGGTCCTCCCAACTTGTTAGTTGTAATTCATCATCAGAAACTTATAGGGGATCAAATTACACAGGATGGCATCAATGACACTATATCACATGAGGCATTTTATATGAAAAGAGCAGTTGCAACATCTACACTTATTATCGCCAAGTAGAAAAATAAAACATCCATTACACCCAATTACAAACCCTAATCGGATATCATCATAGATCATAATGGCATCCTATTCTACCAAATTAAAACAACCATACCTTTGCCTTAACTCCCGCCTCGAATGATGACCGTGCTCTCCTTGCCGCTCCTGCTCCGCGCCACTCCCGCTCGTCGACTGTAGAGACTACACCGGTACCTCCCAGCCAAACGCTAGGGGTACTCTGCTTCCCCCTTAGCCCCCTGAGCCGCAAAGGGGCCACACAGAGTCCAGATAGTATACCTAGCTTCCCAGCTCGCCTCCAAGGCTGAGCTACCACTCTAATCCCTGCTGAGAAAATCCCAACTCCTCACAAGCAAGCAATCCAGTCCAAATTTGGCAGCATAACAATACCTAACAACCCGATCCCTTTTTCCCCTCATCCCCCTTTCTTTTATAGAGTTTTGAGACCCCCTCTTGCCCTAATCACAATTAATTTAAGTTTTAATGAAAACCCTCAAAAATTCACTATTTTACAAGTGTCACTCATCCCCCACGTTTCTCCATAACTTATTTTCTTTTATTAAAAGGCTCATTTCCCTATTTTTATTATTCCCCCCTTTTTTTTTTAAAACCAAAAAGGTAAATGCGCTAATTAATCTTTTCATTTATTATTTATTTAATTATCTTTTGTTTTTTCACAAGTTAGGAAATGATATAAATGCGCTAATTAATCTTTTCACTTATTATTTATTTAATTATCTTTTGTTCTTTCACAAGTTAGGAAATAATTTCTTCTTTGCAAAAATTTTAAACCATTAGTTTTAATTTAATTCTTACTCTCATTATTTACCCCCA
>ML819867.1:65614-77191 GCA_009831015.1 Picea engelmannii | reverse complement strand
CTATTACTTAAGTGGGTTTTTGTTTGAATTTTTATTTTTATGCTAGGGCCTTTTTCTTTAAGGTTACACTAAAATTTTACCCTAGAAAAGTCTTAGGCTTAGGATTTAGATTCTGAGCTAGGCGACAATTGGTTAGGGAAGTTTTTTAAGGATTTCTTAAGGCGTTATTGTCTTAGGGCTATTTAGGTTTGTTTCCTTCATCCACATCAATGCGACGTGTCCTTCAGGACGCACCACGTGCTCCAAGGGTGCCACTCACCTCGTTCGTTTCCTTTGTGCGACGTGCCCTTCAGGATGCACCACGTGCTCCAAGGGTGCCACTCGCTTCTTGTGTTTCTTTTGTGCGACGTTCCCTTCAGGATGCACCACGTGCTCCGAGGGTGCCACTCGCCAACTGGACTGATTGGTAGACATCTATAACCCCTAGAGTCAACACTCCGCCAGGTGAACTTGTGGGAGACTAAGGGCTCTAAGGAATAAGGCCCCTGCCTTATTGCGCGCCCCTTAGAATCATTGTGAGCGACTATCGCAGTCTGCCCTCACGGCATCGTGGATCCTCTCGAACTAGGTAATCGTTAACCTACAGTTCAAGCCACGATGGGAGTGCTAGTAGGCGGTGGCAGGGTTGTTGTCCACCCCTCTCCCTCAACCTCTCTGGAAATTGTGTGTGGCCCCTTTACTCCATATGTGATTCTGGTCGGAAAACTATCGTCAGCCTGCATCATCCACAATCATGTCAGAACATGTCAACATCATATCATCAAATCAATGAAATATCATAGAAAATAAATCAACCCAAATAACACACTCCCTGACTCAATCCGGAGTCCAAGGGGTTCCACCGATGCCTCTACATCCTCAAGGTCCGAAACCTTGCATTCTCAATGAAACTAAGTCAACAACACCTGTCTACATCAAAGTAGTAAACACATCATGTCATCTATCAAAACACATCATAATCAAGGATAAATGGTTTAACATCATAAAAGTCCAGATCACTTGCGAGCAAGTGTCCTCAAAGAATAAGTTTTCTCAGTGCGCCAGAGTGGGATGTTACAAGGTGGAGACACCCATTGACTATCTGAAATGGGGTATATGAGATTGGCTTGAAGGATTTTTTGCAATTCCTCTTTTACAATATCTTTAAGGGCTAGATTCATTCTTCACTGAGGCTGTTTAACTGGTCTAATTTGGTCATTAGTGTAGATATGATGTGTGCATGTGTCAGGGTGAATGCCTTTCATGTCTGCATAATCCCATGCAAAGGCATCAAATTGTCTTTGGAGCATTTCAATTACTTGTGTCTTTTGTTCTGGTTCCAAAATAGAGTTGATATACAAGGGTTTTCCTGGGCTAATCTCAACAAGTTCAATACTCTCTTCCTTCTCTGAGGGAGTTGGTGATAAAGTATATAATTGAGTGATATCAGGGTGCCAAGTTTGTTGAAATTCGGAACTGAAAATGTGTGAAAACTCTGCAAAAGACCTCGGATATTCAATACAATTTGTATCAGCCAAAAATAAACTTAAGACTTGCTCATCTGATTGTTCTTGCATTCCTTTTACCTATTCAAGTGTTAATAGGGGTCTGATGCAATATTCTTCTCCATAAGGGTTTTCTAACCAGACATGTATCTCCTGTTCCCGTTGGATAGGATGAAAGAGGACAAGATTTTGGTTATCTGTGCCATTGGATATAGTCATCTCACCAGACCGACAACTGATAAAGGCATCTGCTGTAGTCAGCCATGGACGACCAAGAACCAGAGGGTGTCCTGGTTTGGATGATGATTTAGAATAGATGACTAAAAAGTCTACTGGATATTCCCAAGAAGCTAGAGTGACTGTGACATTATCTAAACTTCCGGCAGGGCTAATGACTGACTTATCTGCCAACTCTATCATGGTTTGGGTTGGTCTTAACTGGTTGATTTGGAGCTTTTGCATAGTGTCAAAAGGCATTACATTAATTGCTACACCCAAATCAATGAGTTTGTTTGGTAAATAAATACGATTAATTTCAACAGTGACTATTGGGTTCCCAGGGTCATTATATTTGTATGGCATTTCAGAAATAAATTCAAATAATTGCCCCACCACCTGAACAAGGGGAGGTTCCTTCTTCTTCCTTCCTAGTTTCTTAAGGAAAATATCCCTTATGATTTTGGCATATATGGGGATACCCTTAATGGCTTGCAACAGAGGTATTTTTATACATACATTTCGTAATCATCCTCTATATCTTTGTGCAAGGGTGGGTTAGGTTTCTTCACTAATAGTCTTTTGGGGTAGGGTGGAAGATTAACTTGTTGAGGTACTTCTACAGACTGAGAAGTGATTGGAATAGGAGGGGAAGTCTCTTCTTTTGCAGGGGTGGTTTGAGTGTTTTATTCCTCAAAATGATTATCATTTTCTTCCTGAATTATTACTGCAGGATTTGATTGATTTACAACTTTCCCTGATCGTAGTTGAATTTCATAGGTGGGAAAGGTTTGAACTTTTGTATTCTGCACAGGGTGGGTGGGTAGATTATTGGGGTTAGGGATTGGCTGGGAAGGGATTGTTGTTGGTCTCAGAGGGTTGTGGGCAGCTTGGTTTTGTGGCTATTGATTGGCATTTATAGGTACTTGCTGTTGTTGGTTAGGGTTCAAGGGGGTTGTAAATTGTTGCTGTATAGGAGGTGGGAGTAAAGCTTGCATCTATGGTGGGTTAAATCCAGGTAGTAATTGGGAAATGTTTGCAGGATACTGTGGATATGTAGGGTAAGAGATATTCCCATACATAGGCCCCCTCCAACCTTGTTGCCAAGGTTGAGTTTGATCTTGCTGAGGTGTCCATTGTGGATAGGTCATTGGGGAAGGACCCCATTGTTGCTGTTGATACCATGCATTAGGGTCATAAAATGCATTGGGGTTTTGTGCTCTCCAATGTCTTCTTGAAGGGTATGATTGTTCTTGTGAGATTCCTCCCCCCCTATACATGGCTTGTAGTTCAAGCAAAGTTGGACACTCAGATGTGGGCTGCTCTAGTGTACACATGCCACAGATTTCTATGACATTTAATGGACATTCTTTCTCACCATGCTTCTTTCGGCATCTAGGACAGAAGATTGCTAAAACAATCTCTTCTTCTTGTTTCTTTTTCAGTTTTAGAGTATCTAACTGGTTACTGATTGTGCTCAAGATGTCTGTTTTAAAGTTCTCTAATAAGTTTCCTAACTCAATTCTGGTGACAGTTCCTAAGCTTTGTCTTGTATTTCTGCTAAAAGAATCTTTTGGTGCTTAGCTTGTCCTCTTAAGTATCTTCTACAGTAATCTGCAATCTCTGCAAAAGGCTTTTGGTGCACATCTCCTGAACTTAACAAATTTAAAACTTCTATGCAGTCATCTCTAATACCCTTCAAAAATATGGTTCTTACTACAGTTGGGTCTGTGGTGAATAATTTTGATTTTTGGTAGTTGTATAAGAACCTTTCTAAGTAGTCTTCAGGGATTTCATCTTCTGTTTGCTGCATTTTAAAAATGTCATTTTTAGCATTATCCTTACAATAGTGTTGGTATTTCCATAAAAATGTGTCTTTCATCTGATCCCAAGAGAGGATTGTATTTTCTCCTAAGCTCATGAACCATCTTAAGGCTGAATCTTTCATTGTAGCAGGAAAGAGCTTAAGTTTTTGGGCATTGTCTGAGTAGTTATAGCTTCTACATAATATGTCAAACTTGAATAAAAATAAATCTGGATCTTCAGTTGACATACCTCTGAAAGTGGGTAACGATGATAGTGAGATATTCTTCTTGCTGATGTTTCTGGAAATATCCAAGATTGGAAACCCAAAGGTCTCAGTCTCAGTGGCTGGATTTCCTTCTTCTTCTGCCATTCCATTGATAGATGGTTCAGAAACTAGATTTTGTGTGTCTCTTGAATGTTCAGCAGATTCACGTTCTGCCCGACCCAATGCTGATTCTTCCATTTTAGGTTCTTCTTCTGGAGCCTCACTGGCTCCCCTTGAACTTTCTCTTGGTGGAAATTTTCCTGCACCAGTGTCAGTTGGATTAGTGGGGGGGTTGTTTTTGAATCTTCAGAGATTACAAATCTACCCTTATTATCTCTATATCTATGCATAAAATGGAAATTTGATTCGTAACTGAATTGAAATCCTAATTCTATCTAGAAGGGAAGAAGGCAACCTGGCTTCGCAGAACCCCACTCTAGTGTCCGCGTGGCTCTTCACTCACGTCTTAAACATTTTATCCTCTTCCCTCAAGCAACCTTTAAAATCATTCAAAAACTATGCAAACAATCTAAGCTAAAGATCACTTCCTACCGTTTGCAACTCCTCAACAACGGCGCCAAAATGGTGTGCTACTTATATGTTTATTATAATGCACTCAATAATTATCAATCCGGGATTCGTAATAAACAGAGTTACAAGACACCAATAGGGAAGGTAATTCTAATCTCATGAGTATAGAACTATTCTAGATTATGCATGCTGGAAATAAAACAAACTAGCAAATCAAAAACACACTTTGGTTGTCTTTCACAGAGGGGCTATCTACTCCATTATGGCACATGAAATATGAGATGGAGTTATTTGATAGATCAACTCTGCTATCTGACCAAGAAAACTAACTATGCAATCACATTTCTGAAAGGGAAATCACACATCAATCATCAAGACATAGCATGGGTAGTTCAATAGTCAATATACTGAGTATGCTGTGGTTCACAATGTGCTGTTGTAAACTTCACTAGTTCTCCTTCAAATATGTCTAACTACTACTTCCAACATTTATGTCCATGAAACAAAATCAAATTCATAAAAACAGAAACAAAACATATGCAAAACAGAGTAAGTAAAGATCTCCAAACAATCATATAATCGAAATCCTAGTCTAAACTATACTGCTATCATCTAAAAGAATTAAGATTCAACTAATATAACATCTATACTATTGAAATCAAATACTAACACTAATCTATAAGGATGTCGACCTTTGTTGGGTGGTGAGCCCTTACCGCTTCAACAGATCATCGACTGGAGTCTACAATAAACTTTCTTTCAATCCACACATTCCTCTTACTTAAATTTCAAAACAGAGAATTAAACTATGCTAACAACTCAACTCACATTCATTCATAAATGATAAAGACCTGGAAATAAATGACATCCTTCTATTAAGATTCAACTTAGAATGTTTTCTACAATATGTAACACTACTTCACATGCTGGATTATACTAACTCTCTACTACTTCCACCATCCTTGCCATGACTATTTAAACAATCTTAGTCGTGAAACACAAGGAGGTGAAATCTTTAGCAAATCAGTCAATTGTCAAATTTATATATTCGGTTACATATTTTAAGCTTCATCCTCATGACACGAAGTGTATGAGGATGAAGCAATAAACAAACAATCTTATCATAACCTTGCTAGAGCTTTAATGATTCAACAAACATGCAACAATTATCTTTAGTACGATCTGGAGCTAAACTTGGTATATTATGCTTCCTTTATTGGTACCAAATCATGACAGGTGAGATTCGGTAAATGGTATCGGATCTAAACAGTGCACAAGTAATTGGTACCGGATCGCGAGAGTCTATGGCCGTTGGTACCAGATCATGACAGGTGAGATTCTGTATCAGATCTGAATGGAAGGTGCGCTTGGTACCAGATTCGGACAGTGGAAATCTGGCGCATAAGTACTGGATGGCTGAGCTGGTATAGAAAGGCTGGACTCATCTAGAGGTCAAAGGTTATACATGGAAAATCAAAACATTAGTACATGAAACATTTAGTCTCGTAGCTCAATACACCACAAAAATGCCTGAATTAATTATACTTTACCTTATGACCTCAGCAATGGCTAATGGTAGTGTTCTTTGTCATTTATCCAAGCTTAGGTAAGCCAAAAAGGTATAGATGAGGAGTATAATAGGGTAGTAGGGATGTCAATTTAGAGGCTCAACATTCCCCCATCCCAAAACCATTGCATGTCCTCATGCAACTGAAACAAACCCATTTTTTTTCAAAATTTGAGACTCCATTCTTTACTTCTGTGGATCAATGATGTTGATGGCTAAGGCTTCTGCTTTCAGCTCCCTTTTTATGACCCTAATGTATTGTAAGAGTCTTAGTACCTTCTTGAGCTTATTAGAAGTCTCTTCATGGTCATATTGAAGTTGTTGGCTGGTTGCCTTCAGTTGCTCGTTTTCCTTTTTGATATACCTGTCCAATAGTTGGTATTCCTTCACTTGTTGTTTGAGTTCCTGGTTTTGTTTTTGCAGCTCCCCAATATTTTTCTTCATTTGTGCTTTTGTTAAGGTTCTTGTTGACTCCATTGTTTCTGGCTGGATGTATTCTCTTTCCTCCACTTCCTCCCTCATCCCACATAAAGTAATAGTGACTTGTTCCTCGGTCAAACTAGAGATGTTATCCTGGACTGATAGGTCTTCATAAGGGGAGGTAAGATCTATTGGATCTTCATGTGTATGAGGAGTGACAATTGCTTTTCCTTTCTTTTCCATGCTCCTTGTGGTTCTTTTACAATGGGGTACTAGATCGGGGGTGCTCACAGGCTTCCTTTTCTTCTTTTCTATTTGTGGAATGGTTACATGGGATTGTTCTATAGACTGTTCACTTTTATTTTCTGATCTATTCTTCCCTTTCCTCATAGTTTTTGTTTTATGACCCTTCTCCTCAAGTGCTATTGTTGAATTCTCCTCTACTAATTTGGTTTTACCTTTAGATTCTTGAATTTTAAAAGTCTTATTGACTGTGGAAGAGGGCCCTGCTTGTTTACTAGATTTTTCATTTTGGCTCACTTCTCTGCATGATGATGGAGTTACCTTATCTTTCTTGCCCTTTTTCTTTTGAGGTTCCTTATCTTTCTCTGGAGCAAGCTGGGCTTCCTCTACAGGTTTTTTTTTTGTGGGAAGGTGTTGAGTGATGAGGATTTTCCAGCTAATCCTTTGCTTCATGATGTCATGTAAAACTAACATCTTAATAAGACCTTGATGGTAAATGCTAGTCTTCTCAGTTTTGGATAGGGATTTGACACCTCTTACCATCTTGTTCAGACTCATCCATAAAAAATACGGGAAATCAATTTCAGGGCCTCCTTCAAAGTTTAATAGAAGCCTAAGATGATATATGAAGGTTACAACATACATGCCCTCACAAGTGAGGAATCGTTGAAGACTAGCAAGCATTGGATGATATTCTTCCTTGATATAGTTCCTAGGAATCCCCTTTTTCCAATCAGGGTGCTGATGGTCTTCTTTCAAAAATCGTTGGCACATTTCCTTGTTGATTCCTACTCCTTTGAAATACTTGGCTCCTCTGTTAGGTAATCCCATGACTTCCCTTAAGGTTGCTTCATTGATTGTTAGCTACATATTGCCTATGTGCGCAATCTCTCCATCGTAACCCTGAATAAATGCGTGAGATACCTTCTCATGCCAGCTTGTGAATTTCTCCAAAAATGAAATCCATTCCTCTCTATTATACTTCTCTCTACACAGTTGGAACTCCTCGGTCTCTCTATAAGTCTGGAAGACCGGTTCATGTCTACTTACAACCATCTTTATAAATTGTGAGAAAAAGAATTGGGTTGTAGCACAAGGATTTAGTCAGCTGATGAGGGTAAGGGTTTGGTACCGAAGATCGCAGGGAGGAGTAAGCTTGGAAATGTAGAAAATTTGGTAATGGAAAAACAACTATGGTGATGGCATCGCTAACTTGAATGGTGACTTTAAGAAAAGATGCCGCAAAGGAAAATTAAGACAAGATGAGGCTCATCTGGATGGCTTCGCCACCCAGATAAGTCATTTCATTTTTGCCCGTTAGCGTAATGATGGGGACGAAACATTGGGTGTCGAAGCATCATTGTTATTTGGAATAGGTGATTGGACCTCTGAGCGGTGAATTTGATGTTGAATCATGGCTCATGACACAAGATAAATTCGTGATTTGCTTAAGGATGAAGCACGTTCGTGGCTCATCATTACTAGACATGCTTCATATTCACACTTTTGATGTGATTTTTCCTGCAATCGTTTTCAAGATCTTATGTGATGAGAGGATTGATTAAGGTTAGGCATATGGGTATGAGGGAGTGAAAGTTAGGTGCATGGTTTTAACACTAAGGTCATAAGATCTAGTATACATTTTCATACCTATTGTAGTTTTATAAGCAAAGGAAAATAAATAATACCATGTTACCTTTNNNTTTACCATTGTATGATCAATACCCATAGCATATGCGACTGCCTTTGTATTTGAAGCTTGTAGATTGTCAGAGTTCATCTTTTTAGGCTGGAGTTTTCTGGAAGCTTGGTACTGGAATTTCCTGTACTTCATGAAACTTCTTTATTTTGTGCTTATCTTCTTTTGTGTCTGGTTTTGCAGGGTTGTAGGGTGATCATGTTGGTTTCTGAAGATGAGATGTGAGTCTGAAAAAGAGTTCCAAGGGATCTCTTTGACCCTCCCCCATGCCAAGGATGTTGCATATCCTTATGCAAGAAGATTCAACACTTTGTACCAAATCAAATTCCAAAAGTACATTTATCACCTAGCATATGATCACATGCCTAAAAAAATTGAAATTGCCTTTATTTTGATGACTTATTAATAATGGTAGCATTCAACAGTGAAAACAGGAAGGTTTTTATATTTTTGCTAGAAGAACAGATTCAACCTAACTTGCTTCAAAGATTTACTATCATTAGATGTTATGGATAAATTTCACAGTATAAGTAGATTAGAATCCCTAGTTAGGGATCCACTCTTAAGAAGTTTCCTTCTTAGGTAATGTAGGCTTTAGAAGTCAGAACGGTAAGGTTGACTTAGGATAATTATCAAATGGAAATTTTCTTGTAATAATTATCTTTGTTTATTAATCTGGAGTTGTATCTCATAAATGTTAACAATGAGCTTTGCTTGTAGTGTTCATCTTTTAGATGACAAAAGTGGATTTTTCAACCAGACAAGTATAGATGAGACATTTCTCAACCAGAACCCACTGCCAGCAAGCCTGTTCAGTACTCCGGTGGGGTAGTTGTGATAATTAGTGAGAGACATCCCTTCCCCAGGTAGAATGCCCCATTGCCAACAGGCCTGTTCAGTACCCTGATGGGTTTTCCTAGTCATACCATAGACTGGTAACCGCTGCCAGCAGACCTGTTCAGAATCCTGGCGGGTTAGTCTCTTAAACCCTTTTTCCATTAGAGGCTTCTTGTCCATAGTCGCCTATTTCGATTTTTATTAAAGAGTGCTTTTGCATGGTGACAGGGGAGGCTCGTCTGAAAACCTTTTTTACAGGCTGGGATGGTATTGGGTTGGAAGGTGTATTCTCCTATTTGGATGTCTTTAAAGATTTGTCTGAAGGAAAAATAAACTTTTGTATTCAACATTGGATCCAGATGTATAATTTTGTTTGAGTTTGTCCATAAGAGAATGACCTAAAGTTACCTTAGGGTACTGATACATCCTCTTCCATAAAAGTTTTCCTAGTGTACCCTTGACAAAGAGTGTTCATATACTCATATGTTACTCTTTAGAAAAGATAATCCAATGAATACTATTGAAGTCTAGTTAGGGTGAGATAGTTACTTGTAGGCTAATATAGTTTTTATCCCTTTAATCATGTTGAAATATTGGATAAAGGCAACCTCTAGACTTTGAAGCAGATTAAGCACGGTTCTTTTAACAATCATAGGTAAATATTATGTCTTCTTTGTCAAGCAACAGAATCGAAAGAAATTAAAAATTCTTCCTTTTAGCAACATAACAAAAAGAAATTAAAGATACTTCCCTTTAGTCAGCAACATAACCAAAAGAAATTATTGCTTCATAAGGGCTGCCATTTGATGCTGCATTCGGCTTCTTGGTTCCATCTTAAGTGGTTGCTGCATGGCTTCATACTTCATATTAATTGACATAAGATTTTGAAATATGTGTATAATTCCTTGTCAATTAGGTGATGTGTCCTGGTAGTACCGTATAAGGACATACTTCTGGTACCGGACCAACACAAGACTGCTGGTACCAGACCAGAACATGATTTTTGGTATCGGAGCAGAACCGAGTATTATTGATGCCTACAAACTGATGTTTAGCAAGTTCTTGAAGGATCAAATAAATTATAGAAATCTACTTTCAAAGATAAAATGCGAAAGTAAAACAAAAGGAGGTAAGAATCCCTTGTTACCTTCAACTTATTAACAAAACACAATCCACATCTATGTACAAAATTTTGAAAATAAACCAATCAATCAATGTGGATCAGTAGGAAGGTCTCCTTCTTTACTGATCACCTGCATATCTTAATTCTGTAGTATACGAGTCAAAAATTCGTCTTTTGATAGGGGTTTGTTATAATTTCTCAACTGGTGACCATTCACAAGTAGTGGTGTTTGTTGTTCATCAATTGTCTTTATCCTGATTGAACCAGTATCATAGAAAGTGTCAATTTCGTAAGGTCCCATCCAATGAGTAGTTAACTTACCTTTGAAGTTTTTGAATCTGCTGTCATACAACAGGGCCCAATCTCCTTGTTAAATTTTTTTCTTTTTGAGATACTTGTCACGCCATTTTGTTCTCTGCTCTTGAATGAGGGTGGTTCTTTGAATTTCTTCCTTCCTGATTTCGTCCAAATCATTAAGCTCCAAAAGTCTTTGTTACTGGGCTTCATCCAAGTTCATGCCAACTTGTACTGTAGTCCTGAAGGTTTTGATCTGGAATTCTATGGGGAGAATTACATGCTTCCCATACACCAACTCATAGGGTTTATGTCCTGTTGTATTCGTCCATGTGATTCTATAAGCCCATAAGGCTTCTAGTAATCTGTCAGGCCAGTCCTTGTGGTGTAGTTGTACTGTTTTGGTAAGAATGGACTCAATAACTTTGTTGGTAGATTCTACTTGTCCATTTTCCTGTGGATGGTAGGGTGTAGATTTGTCATGTTTAATTTGGTCTTGTTCTGTAACAACTTTGACTAGATTAGACGTAAATTGAGTTCCCTGATCAATCACAATTTCTAGAGGTACACCAAATCTAGTAAATATGTCATTAAAAATGAAATCTACCACTGATTGTTCACTTGCAGCTGGTAAAGATTTTGCTTCAACCCACTTAGTCACATAGTCAGTACATACAAGTATGTACTTTTTCTTTTTAGATGCAGGGTTAATGGGACCTACAAAATCTAATGCCCATTTCTCGAAAGGCTCAATGACTACTTGGGCTTGAAGTGGCATTTGGTCTCGTGCAGTAGGATTACCCATTCGTTGGCATTCATCACAATTGGATACATAGGTTTTAGCATCTTTGAAAATATGAGGCCAATAATAACCAAATTGCAGAACTTTATAAGCGGTCCTCTTGTCTGCGAAGTGTCCTCCACAAGGATGTTGGAAGATTGGTTGTTATCATTGATGTCAACCCTAGTCATGGGTTTTGGACCACAAGATTGATGAAGTTATTTGGACATGAAGGAAAATGAACATGTAGATACAAAACCCATGGATGGATAGTATACATCATGCTCTTTCCGATGGTATGTGGCACGTCA
>ML819867.1:31049-47767 GCA_009831015.1 Picea engelmannii | reverse complement strand
GAAGAACAACTCATCCTTTCAATTCTCTCGAAATTAGGCCCTGAATATTCCATATTTGTGTCGTCTTTTCAAGCATCTAAATTGACTCAGGAAAAATGGAAAATGCCTCCATTGAATGATTTCATTGCAGCATTGACTCAAGAGAAAAATAATTTAGTCCAAATGGGTGCCATCAAGCGTTCCAAGAACCAAGCACTTGCGGCTACTAATGCTCCAAAGAGCAGTGGAAAAGACAAGAAAAAAGGAACGAGTAAATTTCCTGAATCGAAGAAGGAGAGATCCGCACAATCTTCAGATAACTCTTCTGAGCCTAAGGGTAAGAAGAAGAAGGAAAGAACACTTTGCAGCTACTGTTCCAAAGGTTTTCATCCTGAAGAAAATTGCATGAGGAAGACTATTGATGAGATGGCTAAGCAATTGCAGCAACATAATCTCACGGTGCTCGAAAATGCAAAGAAGAAAGATGATAACAAAACGAGAGGGAGAACACAAGATGGTCATGCTTTAATGGCTGTCACATCCACTCCATCATCTTGGATCCTTGATTCAGGTGCATCGAACCATATGGCTGCATCAAAATATGAATTTTCCTCCATCAAAGAAAGCACCAGATCCCCAATTTACTTGGGAGATGCCACACCTGCAAAGGTGTGCGAAGAAGGAATTGTTGATCTTGAAGGGGGTTTCTTCACAAATGTGCTTCATGTCCCCTCCCTGTTTGAAAATCTTCTCTCGATATATCATATCACTCATTCTGGTTCTGGAAGGAAGGTGGAGTTCACTCCGGACTCCGTAGTGATTACCGACATTTCCATAGGCTCACAACTTGCACATGGAATTGCAGATCACAGTTCTCATTTGTATTTCTTCTTCCAATTTGTTCCTAAATATATTAGCACTGTATTTATGTCACAATCTAATGATATCAACAGGTTATGGCATGAAATATTTGGCCATCTAAAATATAAGTACTTGCATCAACTCAACAAGGAAAACATGGTAGAAGGATTGCCAACTATTAAATTCACAAGTGGTGTATGTCAAGGATGCATTCTTGGCAAGCATCCAGAGAAAAAGTTTGACAAAGGGAAGGCACAGAGAGATTCTTCACCTCTTGGGATGATTCACAGTGACATCATGGGCCTATTCCCACAAACTTCAATCAGTAAGGCTTGATATGTACTCACCTTCATAGATGATTTCTCTCACTTTACTTGGGTATTTTTTTTGAAATTAAAATCGGAAGTATTTGAATGCCTTATAGAATTTAAAGCACTTGCTGAGAATGAGTCTGGGTGTAAGATTAAGATACTCCGTACTGATAATGGGGGGGAGTATGTCAACAAATATGTGCAACAACTTTGTATTGATGCAGGTATACAACTACAACACACAGTGCCATATACACCACAACAGAACGGTGTTGCGGAGAGGAACAACTGGTCCTTAAAAGATATGGAAAATTGTATGCTACATTCAAAATCATTAGCTCCCAAGCTATGGGATGAAGCTATTAATTGTGCAACATACATTCAGAACCGATTTCCTCACAAATCACTCAAAGGCACCACTCCTTTTGAATGTTGGACCGGTAAGAAACCGAAAGTGTCGCACTTTCGTATTTTTGGTTCACGAGAATGGGCTCACATTCCGACAAATAAGAGGAAGGATTTCGAGCCTTAAAGTGTTGAATGAATATTTTTTGGATATCCTGAAGGTGTCAAAGGATATAGATTGCTAGACTGTCACACTGAAAAGTTCATTCTAGCTCGAAGTGTGAAGTTTGAAGAAGAATCACTGCATGATTTTTCAGAAGACCCTGCCGAGGAACCACTTGTTGTCACTGATGAGGAGGAGTCAGAAAATTCTTCGAGCACTTCAGAGAAGCCATCAGAGCAGAATTTTGGGTGTTATATAGAGGATGAGGATCAGGTCATGGATGCTCCAACTCAGTTGCCAACTTGGGCAGAGAAAACCCTGCAAGATGCGGGTGAAGTAGTCGGTGATTCTGCGGATACAAGAAGAACTAGATCACAGTTGTTTGGGGCTCCTCAAGCCCTGGCTTCCACAGAACCTTTGCTTCCCATACATTTCTATATGTCACTTGGTTCAGATCCAAATTCACACTCTGAGGCTGCTGGAAACCCACTTTGGGAGGCTTCTAGGGATGAAGAGTACTCTGCTCTTATGGACAACAACACATGGGACTTGGTTCCACTTCCGAAAGGAAGAAAGCTTGTTCGATGTCGATGGATATATCGAACAAAGATTGCTGCAGATGGTGAGATCAGCAAGTACAAAGCTTGACTTGTTGCAAAAGGATACTCACAGGTACATGGCATAGACTACACAGAGACATTTGCACCTGTTGCAAAAATGGACTCCATTCGACTAGTTTTGGCCATTGCCGCTTCTCGCAGATGGGAAGTTCACCACATGGATGTGAAGAGTGCATTTCTTCATGGAGATCTCATGGAGGAGATCTATATGGAGCATCCACAAGGATACATTTAGAACTCTTCCCTCATTTGCAGATTAAAGAAATCTTTGTATGGCCTAAAACAGGCTCCTAGAGCCTGGTATGCAAAGATGGATTCTTTCCTGCTTTCCACTGGATTCATTCGATGCAAATCTGATCCGAATGTTTATTTGCTGCAACATGATGATTCCCTTTTTCTGATAGTACTTTATGTAGATGACTTACTGATGATAGGGAACCTTACTTCAGCTATTGATTCGGCAAAATCAACATTGCATGATCGATTTTCCATGATAGATTTGGGATTGTTACACTACTTTCTTGGTCTTGAAGTTTCTCAGTCTACTTCAGGGATCAAGATGGCACAGTCTAAGTACGCATCATATCTAATTGTCCACTTTCAAATGACAGAATGCAAGCCAACAACATCTCCCTTTCTTTCAGGGGTCAGATTTGAGGATGCGGGTACTACACCTTTGGTGGACAGTACATTGTATCGGCAGTTGGTTGGGAGTTTGTTGTATCTTACTCACACCCGATCTGATATCTCTTTTGCAGTAGGAGTTTGTTCCAGATATATGCAAGAGCCTCATGAGATTTACTAGAACGCTGCAAAGAGAATCCTTAGATATGTGAAAGGTACTCCCAGTTTTGGTATCTTTTATGCTGCAGATTGCCCACTTTCACTAATTGGGTACACAGATTCTGATTGGGTTGGCGATGGTACAGACCATAAGTCCACCTTTGGTTATGTTTTCAGCTTTGGTTCAGGGTCATTCTGCTGGTCTAGCAAGAAGCAATCCACGATTTCTTTATCTACAACAGAGGCAGAGTATAGAGGTGCAGTGAATGCAACTACACATGCTATTTGGTTGCGGGGGATTCTCTTCGAGTTTGGTATTCAGTATCCACTTCCGACTATCATATTTTGTGACAATCAGGGGTCCATTCAGATATCAATTGATCCAGTTCAGAGGCAGAGGACCAAGCACATCGAGATTCACATGCATTACATCCACGAGCTGATCCGTGACAGAGTCATTTCACTGCAGTACTGCCCCATAGAGCAGCAGGTTGCAGACATCTTCACCAAGTTCTTCACTGAAAATAATTTTTCAGAACTGAGAGCTATGCTTGGAGTGGTGGAGACAACTGAGTAGGTCACTTTTGGCCACTCAACATTTTTTTTCCTCTTTTTTTTGGGGGCAGGGTTTTCCCACGAGGTTTTCCCTCTTTCCTCTTTTCATGAGGAGTTCTTTTATGTAATGAATACCTAAAATGGCCAAGTTGTCGAGACTCAATTTTTTTTGTCATTACAGTTAGGCTTAAGGGGGGGTGTTGGAGAATAACCCTAACTTACATTATTTTATACCTAGCTTAGACTCCTAGATCTTGGTTAATACATTCATTTACTCTTTATTTCACCTAATTTTGACACATAGAGAAGAAGGGCACCTCATCCCTAGATTTTAGGGAAAACTGTTGATTTTAGATCAAGACTCAACTCCCGGTTCTTGATTTTCTCGATTTATTCTTGATTTTCTTGATTTATTCATGATTTATTCCAAATCCCCCATGCAAAAACTCATCTATTATTGGGGAATGCACACCTCCTCTTTGAGTGAGAGATTTATTCCTTAATTAATGATTTTTGTCGTTACTATTATTAGTAACTACTATTTCGGGTCAGTTAAGTGAGTTGGAACTGCTTCTCTTGTCAGTTAAGTGAGCTTAAGTGAGCTAATGTGAATCACTTGACTCTTGTGGACATTAATGAGTGTGTGACATGTATCTTTAGTGGTCTAAGTCAAACTATGTGGTTTCCCTTAGCTTATGACACCTATTTTAGCTATTTTTAGTTTTTTTTTTTACTAGAATTTCTATGTTGGAAATTCTATATATTCACCTCCTCTCTTCTTTTTAAGGATGGTTGCTCATGTATATTCATTTTTTATTAATATAATTCTCTGATTTATGGAGAAAAAAATTTCTCTCATCTCTTGAATAGCAACAAATTGTTTGTGTTCAATTTAACTAGAATTCTAGATTTATCGGGGTTTCTGCAGGAATTCTACAGATATGACATACGGAGAGGAGCCACGTGGTAGCATTCTGATGGGAAAATCCGATGGATGGAGGGGAGCCACATCGCAGTGATATGATGGCCAGATCTAACGGTGGAAGAGGAGCAATGTCGCAAAGATCTGACAGTCATAGCAGGTCATAACAAAGCAAGGATGATGCTAAGGAGCGATTTGACTTGCTATTTTTGGTATGACCATGGATGAGGACAAGAAATATTTGTATGTCCACCATATGGGAGAATGTTCTTCATTTATACCTACTTCCTTCCAACTTAACCATTGGGTAGTACCCAAAACAAAGTCCCTTCTCGCGATTTGTTGAAGATGAAAAAAACTTGCATTATTGAAATCATGTATAAATTTGTTGTGGGAGGATGTTTTTACCTTGGCACTCTATCCAAGTGTCCTTACCAATGAGGATGGTTGCTCCATTCCGAAACTTCCATATGAGCTGATTACCGATTAGAGGGAAAGCATTGACTTTGGCTTTCCAAATTATGGACCCATTCCTTGATGATTTCGGGTTTTGCTTGACCTAGTCTACAATTGAGTCCAAAGGGGAATATTTTTCTTTTACTATGGGGAATATTTTTCTTTTACTATGCGAGCCCAAACACATGAATTTGTGATGATACCCCATACATTTTTTTGAAACTAGAATGTTTTTTAAGCCCCAACCCTAACATGCGAAGGACTTTAGGAGAGATATCCTTTTTTTATTCCAGTATAAGGTGTCTTTTTTCATATAGTTTTTTAATATGAAAAGCTATAAATGTAACATATTTTATTTTTACTATATTATGTAGTGTAATTTCAATATAATATAATATAAAAACTTAAAATATTAATTTTTTGAAATTTTTAAATATTAATTAATTTTTAAATTATTTTATTTAATTTTTTTTGAAATATTTTATAATTATTAAAAAATTAATTTAATGATTCTTATAAGTTGTCAATGTAATTTTGATGATACGTGTAAGAAATTTGAATTCATTCAACCCCAACTATATTAATTAACATTAACTATATATATTTAAAAAACAAAAATGAGAGGGTAAATTGCTTTTTAGAATGTAAATATTATGCAAAGAAGATTAAAAGAAATGTTTTTAAAGACCTCTCTATTTTAAATGGATCGTTAGAAAAAAAATCAATCATATTTCTTCTCCTAAGATTGTAGGCTGCACACCAAATAAACACGCATCATAGTAAATCATTCTTCCAAGTGCACAAATAATGGATCCAATAACCATTGGGTAAAAACCAACCCTTATATATATCAGAAAAGGAAAAACCATACATCAGAAAAGGAAAAACCATACAGAACAATCACATGACATCACATCCAACTTTTGGTGAACAAAATTTATCCTCTATATTAATTGTCTGTTAATCTCAAGGATTCATGCATGCATTCCACTAAAAAGTTTATCCGGGCCATGTAAATCAAATCACTAGAAAAATATATTATGAATATTCCTTTTGCCAAGTATAAATATTACTATGAATACCAGTTTTGTAACTTGGAATGAGAATTTAAACCTGTTGGCGATAAAAAAAACTATTCCGACGGAGGGCATAATCCAACATATATTATTCTGGATTTGCAATAGGTCCTTGCCACAGACTTTTTGCTATTAATGTGTAGGGCCTTACCTTCCAAGCTGAGGGAGCTCCAACTCATGTACTCATGGGCTGAAGACTACTTAATACTGGTTAAGATTGGGGCTGTAGCCGGTCACCGTAACAGATAAACCAATCTTACTACACGAGGAACCCTCTAACTACGCGAAGTGTCCAATGCGTGTGTGCCAAGTAAACCACTCTTACTGCACCATGTGGTGCTCCACTACGAAAAGGAGCCATCTATTACTGCGCCAGGTGGCCATCTCTACATGTGGCCATCTCCTATTGCGCCAAGTGTTAACCACTTTGTTAGCCAAGTGGCAACCTCTACCTCTATGTGCACCAAGTGGCCAATTGGTTGTTTTCCAAGTGGCCCATCGATTGCGTGCCAAGTGGTACCCTCAGATGTGCGCCAAGTGGCCCAGCGGATCTACGCCAACTGGGCCAACGGATCTGTGCCAAGTGACCGCCTCGAATGTGCGCTAACTGGCCCAACATATCTATGCCAAGTGGCAGACTTGGATTTGAGCCAAGTGGCCCCTCGGATATGTGCCAAGTGGAATATTTGGATGTGCGCCAAGTGGCCCCTCCGATGTGCACGAAATGGCAGTCTGGATGTGTGCCAAGTGGCAGTCTGGGATGGGTGCAAAGTGGTCCCTTCGATGTTCGCCAAGTGGCAGCCTCAGATGTGTGCCAAGTGGCCCACGTCTACAGCCAGTAGAGTGCCATGTGCCGACGATTGAACGACCCATATCTACGGCCTCGAGAGGGCCACGTGTCATTGATCGAATGGCTCAGATCTACAACCAAAAGAGGCTCACTTGTAAAATATTGGTTAGCCAAGATATACGGCCCAAAAAGGGACATGTCTCAAAGATCGGATGGTCTAGATACACGACTATGAGAAAGCCACGTGTCGATGATTGGACGGTCCAGATCTACGGTCTGGAGAGGGACACATGTCAAATCCATACAAACTGTTTTGCATACCATACAAAGAAAATGGTACCGATCCTAGCTCCACGTGAAAGATATCCAATGGTTAGAGTGGCTCGGATCGTACGATCTGAGAAGAGAAATTTGGCACTGATTCTATGGCCTGTAAGTTGATTTGACGGACTCGAAAGTGCCACGTGGTGGCACATGCACCTTCTCTTTTCCCTGCTTCTTCGAAGTGTACCAATGGGCATGGAGTTCACACCGAGTACGTCTTGTTTGTGAAACAGGCAACAGACAATGAGCCAGACGCCCTGCCTCTGGGGTTCTCTCGTCAAGTCTGACTGTCGTGGGTGCAAGTCGTCTAGCAGGAAACTCAATGGTTTTTGCATGGTGAAGACAAAGGTGCAGGCGGCCAACATCAGACGGGAAAAGATAGCCAGTACTTTGTGGGTATGTACAATTAAAGAAATGAAATATTTCAATGGATAACTATTTATGTTGGATTTTTTGTCTCATAATTCAGATTGATGGGTACGAGAAGGTTTTCGATTCCGGTGGTTCATGCCCGCTTGATTCTCGTCTTCTTGTTATTTAGTTTTTGAAAATTTTTGAGGTGTTTTGAGTGGATTTTGATAATGGATGCATAGACTGTGGATGGTGGGGTGGTTTTATAGACAATGGATGCATAGACTGTGGATGGTGGGGCGGTTTTATAGACAATGGATGCATAGACTGTGATAGGTGTCGTTGGATGGCTACGGTAGGAAAATCAATCTCTCTTCTCAATACTGAAGAGCGAACAAGAAATTTCTGACCGAGTTTCTACATTTGGTAAGCACTGTGTTCAGAGTTAGTTTTTTCCAGATTTTCCGGAGTGAAGTTCATGTTGATTGACGTTTAGAATCGTTATTTGGATTCGTTTGAGGATTCTACACATTTATCAAAATGAATTTCATTGTGGAAAATATGGAAAAAAAAACTCTAAAATCTCGCACCACAAATACTTAAAAACAAGAAGCACTGTGTTATTTTAAAATTTAGATATATTTTAAAAAATACAATTGTTCAAAATTTTTAAAGCGGGAGGAAGTTTACACTGTTTGGCAATACTAAATGAAAATTTATGCCATTCTTAAACGTATAGTTTTTCATTGCGTTGACAGCCTGGTTTGTCATTGCGTTTATGATTTTATTTACTTTTAGTAATTGGATTATATTAAAGAGTATTTAATGAAATATATATAAATTATTTATATTGTAACATGGGAGATTGTTATGAATAAAAATATAATATTTTTAAATTGATTATTTTAAGAGTTAAATTAAAATGTTTGAGATTGTTATGAATAAAAATATAATATTAATAAGTTGATATATAAATATGAGTAGGTTATATGGTTAATAAAATATGTTTTGTGTGTCTTGAATTTATGGGATGTTTGGTGAATGTTATGTTTCTAGTGATATATTTCATAAATGTAAAATTTATGTATTTTAAACAATATTTCATATTTTAATGGGTGGTAAATAATTTCACCACAAGGAAACAAGATTTTGTGTGAGATATTTTACTAAAATTTTTTTTAAAGTTTTTTGTTGTGGAGGTTTTTGGACAAAGGTTTTTAAGAAAAATTGAGTTGTGATGCTCTAATTTTAAATAGGCACACCAATGTGTTTAACACAAAAGAGAACTAGTGTTCAATGATCATATGAACATCAAAGTGATAATTAACAAAAAATATATTGGTGCTCTACTTCGGTCCAAGTGCATTAGTCTAGATTGGTGTAAGTGTGTTGGTGCTCATAAATCGATGTGCACCAAATAGACAACAACGAAAAAAACATTTGGTGTTCCATTTTGGTCCAAGTGCATTGGTGCCCCTCATGGGTATAGGCACAATGGTGCTCTTAGACCCATGTGCACCAAACAAACAACCACCCAACAAAACATTGATGCTCTACTTTGGTCCAAATACACTAATACTCTAGACTGGTATAAACACTTTGTTGCTCATATAGACTAATGTGCATTGGAGGGGTCACAACCCAAAAACAATTTGGTGTTCCACTTTGGTCCAGGCATTCTAGTGCTTCAGACTATTCTAGGAAAAACTTGTATTCCTAGATCAATGTGCATTAAAGGAACAACAACCCAAAATTTATTCTATTGAGTTCAAATATGAATTTGGTGTTGTTTGAATGCACTTTTGCATTTAGTCCCACATAAGCAAGCATTGTGCTCATTGAATGACATACAATTGGATTCATATGTGGTAAGAAAAAAATTCATGGTGGCGGAAGTCAAGGACAATTGTGAACATTTCTTGGATTATAACATAGTCGTGGATTTCTCACGATCCCATGGGGAAGACATGTGCCCAACTGCCCAATTAAAATATTTCTTTTCTAGAAAAATGGAGGTTTTGGTATGTGGGGAAATCAACATCCCTTAACATCTTATCGACAAATTCCAAAGATTGTGACTATTGACATATGCTTTTTGGATTGTATGTCAGAGATGGGGAATTACGAGCTTAACTTTTGGCGACGCTAAAAAATATCAACAAATATCAACAATATCTGGCAGGGACTTGACCCAAGACCTCATTCATAATAGCCATGATGTAGGACCCCTCTCTTCTAGGGGATGTGTGACCTCCCGGTCAAGGATATTTAATTTATTGAGCCGAATTAGCTCTTCGGTCCTTTGCCAAAGACTGGATTTAATTCACACAGGCCCCCTTTTGTTACCCACGAAGGTTCTATTGCCCCACACACACTTTTTCTTATGCTCCTGGTAACATTGAATGGTGAGCGCAAGCTCATTTGCTAGGCCCTTCTCCTTATGAACACGAGCTATAACCTCTGACTAGCCCCCTTCACGACTTCAGGATTTGGTTGTTTTGAGTGCAACTGACTCCTTTTTCCCTAAACTCCAGACCAACATAATCACCCAGATGAGATATGCAACCTACGCTTCTCTAACAACCAACGATTGTGATTTAATTTGGGACTTTGGCTTTGGGAGTTCCAAACATTTCAACACCCTTTTCCCCCGGATTTATTTTTACCCAAAGCTACAGATCGAGCGCCACGTGATCACCTCGATCAAGGGTCAATATTGTCCTTCGTTCTCACTTCGGGTGACTTGCAGTCAATGCCCACTTGCTCCTATTTCTCCTGGAGTGTCAATCCTCTTAAGTGACAGATCTTCTGCCACATGTCCTTTTCCAACGGATGGATCAGATGAAATATGGTGCTCTAGACTTCGAGAGTTCTCTTGCCTTCACACTTCAATTCCTCTAGAGTTACTTTTCTCCAGATTAAATCTCCACTCTCCACGTGTCCCTCCTTTCACCAACGACTCCTATTGAATTCAACATTTAGAACCTTTGACCCTTAGAAACTTACTTGAAAACTTCCGTGAACTTTTCTATCACCAGAGTGATAGATTTGATGCCACATGTTCCAACAACGGATGGCTAGGATGATCCCTTAACTTTGGAGCTTCAGACGAATTCTGGTCAATGAATCCACTTCCTCCTCATCATTTCCTCTGGAGTGCATGCTTCTGAATTCCACAATCTAATGGCGTGTGTCCTTTGCAATAGATGATTTAGATCTCCTCCAGATCCCTGTGACTTTGGGAGTTTTTTCACCTTCTACACCCTCTTTCTCTTGGAGTGCCTCCCTTCCAGACTTCGAGATCTGGTGCCACGTGCCTCCTGATGATCGATGCCTAGGATCTACTCCTCTACTTTGAGCTTCAGGAATTTTCAAAGCTCGATACTTCAAATCCTCTAGAGTGCCTTTCCTCCAGAGTTAATGATCAACTGCCACATGCCTTCCTGTGCCAACGACTAAGATCTACTTCGGTACTTCAGGACTTCGGTGATTCTTCAACCACCTCGTATGAAATATCCCAGAGTGCAATTCATCCAGAGTCTCAAATCTCGCTCCACATGTCCCTCCCCAACACCGATGACTAGGATGAGATCTAGGCTTCAGAGCTTCAATGATTTCACTCGTTTCTCACCTGGAATCTCCTAGAGTGCCATTCCTATGGAAATCCAGATCTTCCACCACGTGTCCCTCTGGATGATGGAAAGTCCCAATCCACTTCGGGACTTTAGGACTTCAGTGAGTCTACTCTCGTGTGCACTTAAAAAGGGTTAAATTTCGTGCACTTTACTTGGATCCAACAGTTGTTGGTCCTCCGCGCTCAGATCTAATGGCTTGGATCTTCTCCTCCTGTGCGTGCTCCTTTTAATGTTTGGATGTAGGATTCAACGATCCAGATCTATTCTTCCAGCTTGATCCAACCACTGTTGTCGCTCCTCCTCTTGATCTTTTTCTTTTTACCGAATTGGAAGAATTTGTAAGTATTCAAAGGTTTCAGCCTTTGAATATTCTCCTGCAAGCTCGACTACTTGGGTCTCATCTACGCTTCTAAAACGCTATCCCTCCTTGAGATTTTCCAACTTAATTTGACCTCGGCCCTAGCGCACACTTACGCATTCACTGTGAAAAATTGCACTATTCCTCCCGAGCTTTCGAACTTGCTCAGTCTCCTAAGGGTATCGCCCTCATCTTCCTTCAAAGGACTTTCTAGTGCCCTCCTGGTACACTCTGCACTCTTCCTCTTGATCTTCTGAACTTGTAGTAGGTTCACACCTCTGTGCACTCCTTGCGCTCAACTAAGCCTTTAGACGTCGTCTTTCAACACTTTGTCTAAGTGTTGTCCTGGTGCACTCCTTGCAAAAGTCTTCCTCCTGGATCTTGATCTCTTCTAGGTTCACCAATGCACTCCTTGCGTTTTCTCAATGCACACTTGTAGAGCTCTTCCCGAGAGTGTTCAACAACTTTGTTTCTCCTCGAATTCCTCCAAAACTTCAGAATGTGTTGGTTATGTGCACTCCTTGTCGAGCCTTTCCTTAAGAGTGTTCAACAACTCTGGAGTACTTCTCCTTCAAGAGAATTCTAGAGTATTCAGTAACTCTGGGGTGTCCTTCCTAACACTCTCCTCTATGAACTTGAAACAGAGTTCCCTTATGCACGCCTTGCACCTGCTCAATGCCCACCTGATAGATCTCTACAAAATATTCAACAATTCTGTTTTTTGCACCTTCTTTGCACAGCTTCTCCTCCAAGGTATTCAATAAGCTTGAGGATCCTCTCCGAGTCTGTAATTATCCTAGTGTGCTCTCCTGACACACTCTCCTATGAATTCGATTTGAAATTCAGATGCACACTCCTTGCACTGGCTCACAGAGTTCTCAATACTTTGTTGTGCACTCCTTGCACTTAGCCTAAAAGAACCTAGAATAACCCAACAAACTCAGAGACAGATAGTGAAGTCTATCTTAATTCCCTACAGGTGAAATATATCACATACATCTACAACATGTATTCATAAAACACACAAATGACATTCATGAAACAAACATTCACCACACAGAAACTCATAAACAATGAAATATGCTCTTTTATATTAATATCTGAATGTTTGGTTACAATATGTGCAAGCTCGGACTGCAACATAGTCTCGACTCTCTCCTCCTTCTCTGAACTTGAATAATATGATAATTGATTGCAAGGATTTTACAAAAGAGGGGCTCCTCGAGCCTTCCCTCCAAACTACACTAGTGGTGTCTAATCACCATTAAAATGCCTATCTGCCGAGGCTTATTACAATAAATGAAAATATAGTCCAATTTAGATCTAGATCAACCTACCATCAACCATTAAAGGCAACTCTATCTACAACCTTTACAAAGGCATCAACTCGCTCTGTTCAATCCTTACAACATTTAATAACAATTTATTACATTGAATTTTTAAATTCAAGGAAAAATGAGAGGGTTGGCGCCTCTCTCCCTTCTTGAATGCACGTTCATGTTCTCAATAGCTGGCACTTGATGATGTGGAAAGGATGATCTTGCATCAAACCACAACACTCATCCACTCAAGCTAACCCACCAAACTCAACAGCAATCCTAATATTCGGATCAAAACCATAAATGCCTCGGCTCAACCAAGGTTTATTCAAAAAATTTTCATGACAGTGTGGTTTGACATAATTGCATGGCCAGGGCAAAGAGATAATCTTGTGCTCCTTAACAAATGTGAATTCATATTTACGAGTGCATTCTTTAATAATCCACCCATAGCAACTTCCTCATAAAGCCCAGTCATAGTTAAACAAGATTAATGTTACATTTATTTATGTCTGCTAGAACTTGGATGCATTATCGATCATGCTGGAACTATTTTGAATACCAAGTACGACAAATTTGAATAGTTCGGGCGCAATTGTAAATATTGAGTATGACAAATTTGTATAGTTCATGTATCAGCTAAAAAAACTAAGACATTTTATAGATTTCATAGATTAAAAAAAGCTAAAAAAAACATGACATTTTATAGATTTCATGAATTAAAGAATAAATATTTAAAAAACATTAAAATGAAACATACCAATTATGGATAAATAATTATTAATTGATCTTAAAATTTAAGTGTTACAATTTGATTTAATAAATTTATAGGATTATATGATTAAAAACATATGAGTTTAAAGTGAATGAAAAATTCACAATGAATGTGAATGTATATGCATTATATA
The DNA here is from genome assembly GCA_009831015.1 of Picea engelmannii. Taxonomy (NCBI): domain Eukaryota; kingdom Viridiplantae; phylum Streptophyta; class Pinopsida; order Pinales; family Pinaceae; genus Picea; species Picea engelmannii. The sequence continues at coordinate 34,011 of ML819867.1, read as the reverse complement.
GAGAAAATAATTTAATATAGATATTTAATAAAAAAAACTTTTTAGTTTTCATATAAAATAAAAAATAATAAAAAAATTCAATTTTTTTAATTTAATTATGAATTTTTTTTTAATTAACTTTTTAAAGGATACAAATATTAATAAATAATAATAGTTTAATAATTTTAATTTTTAATTTGTAATTAATTTAATAATAATAATAATAATAAATAAATAAAATTTTAATTTATTATTTTTCTTTCTCTATATTTCATTGAAAAATTTAAGCGTTTCTTAACATTATTAAGATTATTATGTTTAAATGAAAAAGCACTCTAACATGATTTTCTGCATCTTGTACTCAATAAGTTGACTGATGGTTTATAAATTAGTTATTTTCTTTTTTGCTGTGATAGTTTATAAATTAGTTATTCCATCTTTTTTAATAGTAAGTGAGAATTTATAAATTAGTTATTTTCTTTTTTTTCCAAATATAAATTGAAGTACAAAAATAATTATATCTCTTGGGTTAAGGGGATTTGAGTAATAAATGTGTTTTTTTCAATGTTAAATACAAAAATAATTATATCTCTTGGGTTAAGGAGATTTGAGTAATAAATGTTTTTTTGCATTGTTAAATATAAAAATAAAATGGTTAGATGTTTTTTTTTTCCAATGTTAAATATAAAAGAAGAAATTTTAAAATTCACAATATTTAAAGATATTTTATATTGTATATTAAACTTTTAATAAATTGGTTTTATATTCACTAAATAAGTTTGAATTTATTATTAGAAAAACTAAAACTTGCTATATATTGTCATGAGAAATATGTATGTTTTTTCTACAAGAAACAAATCATAATTTTTATTTCGGTATAGAATAAAAATGACATTCTTTAAGTATTGAAAAAAACAATACAAAGTAAATGTACACACATTGTATTTAATTTTAGAAATTATATTGTTTTGATTAACAAACATATTTTTTTTTCCTATTTCATTTTAAAGTAAATCAAGAAACAAACCTCAACACCACAAATCTTCGTTTGTCTTAGGTGTAAGGTATGATGAGTCACAATTCCACCAAAATGTCTAATACTTTGCATTTATTCATTCCTTTGGAATTTTAGAAATGAAACATACCAAAATTGCATGTATACTCATCTCTTTGAAACTTATGCATCTCTATTAAACTTATTTCAAAGTAGAGAGAGAGAGAGAGAGAGAGAGAGAGAGAGAGAGAGTTCTTGTGGTGTTTATAGAGATTTTGAAACTGGGTGGGGAGGATAAAAATCATTCCTCTCAACCCCTTGAGTTAAATCCAACTAACATAAATACATTGGATGTTATGTAAGTTCCTCTATTAAATGATATATTCTCAATATTATATTATAAATTTAGGTTAGCCACTTTAACCAAATTGGCAAGATTATAGAGAGATTTTTAACATAATATTACCTCTTCAACAGAGGCAAAATCTATAATACACATAACTCTTATCATATTTTTGGCTCAATAAAGCGGTGATCGACAAAGGGTTGTCACTATTAAAGCAAGGGGATATATGAAGAGAGCAAATAAGACAATCACGGTGCCTAGAATGCCAAAAACTGAAGTTTCCAGAGAGGAATATAAACTCCTTGGAATGCCTGATAAATACATAACACAATTATGGCTAAACTTCTAGGGGTAACCAAGATAACTGTTAGAGTTGGCATGGGACACTTATGTAGTAGTAGAAGCGCAAAAATATATACTATAGATCATCTATGTTGGTTTGTAAAATTTTAGACAAGACAATAGTATAGTTGACAAGAAATAAATTATTAGTAGTGAAGAGCTAATAGTAGATGCAAAAAGACTTCCAAAGGAGGGAATGAGCTAGGATTCAAAACAAAATAATTTTATGAATTGTGTTAGAAATTATTAAACTATAATGTACCAAAAGTAATTACCTCTCAAACTGGAATGCTCAAGACATACTTAACTATTGATTGGAAAGGAGTTTCTAGTATAACTTTCTAAATTGATTGTAAGCAGGAAACATCCCTCGTTACACTTCTCTCAAGTTGACAATAGCTTGAAAAATCGACAGATGATGAAAATGGAAAGGAATTTAAAGGAATCAATAGTCAAAATATAAGAGATTGGAGTTTGAAAAAGGAAATTAATCACCCATGCTTAATTCATAATTTAACAGGCGATTTCCTAAACCCTTTAAAGACAACCATGATATTTACTGTGACTAACACATATGACAGAAGACAGTCAAAGCCTAAGCTTGATGAAGATTTACACATGTAAATAAGTCCTAGAAGTGTGTTTAGATGAATTAAAAAAATCAAAGTAGAAGGGACTGAGTTTGATCACAAGGGAAATGATGAAAAGGAGGGTATTGAGCATAATAATGAGGATGGAAATGTTAGGATATTAGACATTAGGGGAAGGATTAATATCATCTTGATATTTGATCTTATTTACTTTAGTCATGTGTGTTTCTTAGTGTGCACAAGTGATGTGATGATCATAATTCTATCTTGTACATGCGTGATGCGATGATCATAGTATTCTAATGACACTTGATCCTCATTGCCTCATATTATTGGTCTCTACACTCCCCCACCCTGTTAAGAACCAAATATCAATATAGCATAGAAAAACCTCAGAATAAGTACTCAACACCTTGAAAAAGAGAGAAATTCAGATAATAAGCCTCTTTGAGGGGGCAACCTCCTTATGCCCACATAAACATACAATTCCAACATGATTCCAAATGAAAATGTCTCCATGGTATATATAGGAGACTAGGAGGTCTAATTACAACTAATGGAATAAAGTCGACATAAATAAAATAACATTACTAATGTAATATGCCCCAATTAAGGGGTAATGAGACAATATTAGGGCTTAACATGCCCCTCCCCTTGAGACAAGTGTTGTCCGCAACGCTTGAGTAACTCTGGATGCTTCTGTATAAAAGA